>PVLC010000418.1:0-67597 GCA_004027655.1 Graphiurus murinus | reverse complement strand
CCAAAGCTTTTACACAGGGAGTCCCAAAACTCTCAGGCAAGTCCTGCAGAGATACAAAGACTTAAACTGGGTCAATCTAGTTCAGACTGGTCCTAACTGATGGCAACCAGATCTAACTGATTCAAGCTGGCTCAAATCAAACCAGACCTGTTGGGGCCAGCTCAAAATGTGTGGGGCTGGCCGAGACTGGATCACGCTGAATCAAACTGTCATGACCTGCTCCAATCACCTGAAACCATTGGAAGGCCAGCAATTTCAATACTTGCTTTTTTCTTTTTTTTAGGGGCTGGGGTACAAGCAATTGAACACAGGAGCATTCTACCTCTGAGCTACACCCCAACCCTTTTTATATTTTATTTTGAAACAAGGTCTCCCTAAGTTGCTAAAGCTGGCCTGGAACCTGGAAGACTCCTATCTCAGCCTCCCCAGTACTGGGATTTCAGGCATGTGCCACCATACCCATCTAGATACTTTAGTTTTTGCTTGGTAAATCTTTATTTACCCCTTCCTCTTAAAACTTCCTGAACCCTTTTGTTTTCAGTACATATTTTGTCAAGAATTTTTAATCCAAGCATCACATGACATTCAAAGGCTAGATAATACGTACATCTACCCTGAGGCTTCAGTGGTACACTGCAGTGGCTAACTGCATGGGCTCTCAGAGACATGGGCCCAGGTCCCCATCATGCAATTTCCTAGCTCTGAGATCTTGACTAAACTACCTAATCTCTCAGCCTCGTGTGTAAAAAGTTCAGCTAATTATAAGACAGGCCTCAGAGAAGACAGTGTTGAAAACTGGGCTATGTGGATATAGATGGATGGATAGAAACAGCAGAGCGATGCCTGGCCTGTAATAACATGGAAGTTATTAATCTATTATTAGTCTGTGGCTCTGACCATACACAGCACAGACTCTGATGTTAGAACAGAATCCAGACTCCTACACTGCTACTTACCGTGTGAACTTCGGTCACTCCTCTTAAGTCTCAATATCTCCAATTGCAAAGGAAGTTTTTAACACCTGCCTCAAGGATTGTTTTGAGTATTAATAAGCTGCACCGTTGCATAAGCATCCAGTATCATGCCTAGAACATGGTAAACACAGTGCCCAATACATGTTGGCTGTTTTTTTTTTTTTTTTTTTTTTTGGTACTGGGGATTGAACTCAGGGGCATTCTACCTCCAAGCTATACCCTCAGCCCTATTTTTTACTCTTTATTTTGAAACCAAGTCTCACTAAGTTGCGGAGTGCCTCACTAGGTAGCCGAGGTTGGCTGCGAACCCGGATCCTCCCGAATGCTGGGATTACAAGCATGCGCCACCACGCCCGGCTCCATGTTGGCTATTATTACGTAGTGACAAGCACCGAGTGCTAACTCTGCGCCAGGCAGTGTACTGAATGCCTTATGTATATTAACTCAATTAATTCTTACCACAGTCCTAAGAGGAAGGTGCTGTTATCATTCCCATTTGCAGGAGAAAAAAACTGAGGCTGAGAACATACCACAATGCCTGGTGATGATGAACTATTTTAGGGAGGAAATGAAATTGTACATTTTCCGGGGCAGAGAGCAATGAAAGACTGGGCCAGAGGAGGAGTCTTGCAAGGAAGGTGGTGTATTGGAAAGAGGTCAGGGTCTGCAGTCAAGCAAAGCTGGATTCAAGTCCCCAGCTCACATGCTGTCTAGGTCTCAGTTTCTTCATCTCTCAAAAGGGAATAATAAGCCTTAGCTCATAAAATTGTGAGGATTAAATTAGATCAGCTAACTGCTCAAAAAATGTAAGCTGCCTCTTGTCCCTTCCTCCCCCTGGACAGTAGGCACCCAGAATGGTGTGTGTTTTCAGTGACATTTGTGTGGAGCGACCCTTGCAGGGTACACAAACAAAATTGCTTTTAAATCTTTAGATGGCATCTTCCCATATGTGTTACCCGCTTCTAATGTGGCATCTGTCCGAGGCTACCTTCCCTCCCCTGCAGGGAATACCTACCAGAAGAGACTTGACCCTCAACTACCCTGTCCCCTTGCCCAGGTTTCTGCCAGAACCAAGCAGTCATACTGGAGGAACCAGCCTGACAGACGTGACAATCTGTACCTCGAGCCAAACATGCCTGTTGCAGCAAAAGTCTAGTGAGGTAGGGGAAGGCAGCCTGGGCACCTGAACATCCTGAGAGACACTGCTGCAGGCATGGGCCCAGGCCTAGACCTGGAACTAGAGAGAGTCCACTTGCCCTTGCATCTGCCAAGACCCCCACTTGTGACTGCCTGGGGGCTGAGACCCTTCCTGGATGACCCTCTCCTCTGTTCCCCACTGCAATGTATGGAGCATCAAAATGACCTTGCTGACTGTGACAGCAATGATGACACTGATAGAGACAACATCTGGCATTTACTTACACCACAGTGTGAGTGTGCCAGACACTGTTTATGAGACATATTACTACATTCTCACCTCCTGAGAGACTAGGACTATGATCTCTATTTGACAGAAACTCAGAGGCTAGATAACCATCCCTGCGATGCAGAACTGGCCAATGATGGAGCTAGAGATTTGAGTCTATGTTGCCTCATTCCAGAGAAATTTCCAAGGAGACATTTTCTGCCTCCACGTGAATGCTCCCAGAAGTTCCTTTCCTTACTCCCTTACTTCTGCAAAGGTTAATGTCTTCTGCATAGCTGACTAGGCCCCAGCAGAAATACAAAGAACAAAACATGATCCCTAATCTTAAGGACCTCAAAGTCAAAAGGTAAGAAGAATTACCTCAAAGTCTGGGGAGGGATAGAATTTAACATGTGGTCCTACATGGTGATGAGAGAGACCTAAAGCCCAGTGTGAGTGAGCAGCATGCTGGGCTGTTAGTCAGGTTAGGTGAGGCTGTGCTACAATAACAGCAACCACTGCAACAAAAACTTCAGTAACAAGATATAAATGTTTATTTCTGCTCATATAAAGACCACTGTGGTTCCAGCAACTCTTCAGGGAAGCTCTCTTTCCAGTGGAGAATCTGGAGTTCAAGCTGCTGGTATCTTATAGCGATGCCATCTGGAACTCATGACATCCAGACCACCATGGCAAGGTAAAAGAGCTGGAATGTCACTCCCAGACTCTTAAATGTTTCATTCCAGGGTGTCATATCTCACTGTAGCTCACAGGCTACTGGGCAGATTTGTCATGTGGCCCTGCCTGGCCATAGGAAAGGTGGAAAATATTGGGAGCACACGAATTCCATAAGCAGTGTCTCTGCCGTAGGATGAAGCTGTTTGTCCAAACCAAGGTGCATTGTTAAGGGTTTAATAGTCAGTCTGAGCTGGATGTGGTGGCACACACTTATAATCCCAGTTCTTGGGAGGATGAGACATGAAGATTGCAAGTTTGAGGCCAGCCTTAGCAGCTTAGCAAAGCCCTCTGCAACTTAGTAAGACCCTATTTCAACACAAAAAATAAAATAAAATAGGGCTGGAGGTATAGCTGGGAGGTAGAATTTCCCTAGGCTCAAACCCCAGTAAAACACACACGCGCACACGCACACACACACACACACACACACACACAGTCAGTCAGTCTAAAGAAGGTAGTGGTTCTGATTGGCTACCTCACTCTCGGGCCATACCTAGAGCACTACATCCAATTCTAGGTGTTTTCAGAGGTTCACAGACACATGTGATTCCCATAAAAACGAGACCAAGTTGAGGAGGAGATGTGAAACTTAACTTGTGAGGAAGAGCTGAGAAGATATCTGGCCTGGAAGGGGAGAGGCTCCAGATACCTAATGTCAGAACTTTGACAGACTGTCATGGGACAGAAGAAAGAAATCACTGTATGAGGCTCTATGGGACAGAACCCAGACCAAGGGAAGTTACAGGAACAACTCCAAGGAGGACAGCTGAGAACTCTAAGACTCTCTGGAGAGGATGTACTCCTATCCTTGAGATATGCAGAGTCCAGAATGCCACTTGGCTTGAATGTTGTAGAAGAATGTGGGTGTTAGAATAAACATACAATAAGAGTCCCACAGATGGGGCTCTTATCAGGGGTAGGAAGCATGGCCTTGTCAGATTCTAAGCCTGGGTCTCGAGCCCCTGTTATCAGGGAAGGCTTCACTACAGTAACAGCAGCAAAAGCAAAAGCTTGAGAGTTTAACAAACACAGGTTAATTTCTCTGGGGCAGGAGGGACTGTCCAGATCTGTCCTTCCTGGACATGGCCTTCTCCCTACTGCTGTGTGGTGAGAAGCTCCTATGGCTGATGTCTCCACTCTCAGGGACACTTATGAAGGACACCCAACGTGAAAACAAATAAAAGGAAATCACCCCATCAGAGCTATAAGTAATAATCAATAATTCAAAGCCTTGATAAAGTCTTGCTGAAGAGCGCTTCAGAGAGAAGGCACGGGCTGAGTTTCATGGTTAATTCAATGTCAATTAGCTGATTGCTAACTTCCCTCCAGCGAAATCGCATGCAGTGCAGGGGAGAGAAATCAAACGTGCTCTCGCTTTAACAAGCCTGGTGTTTCAATCATTCATCTCTGGCCGCAGGCTCAGAATCAATGTCAACAGACGTTCCCTCGCAGTTTTATCAACCATTTCTGCATGCCACTGTTCTCTCGGCTGCCCTTAATTGTCCCAGGACATCTCTGGGAACCAGGGCCACTGGAAACCCAAACTCAGAAGAGCAACTTTCTGCTTGCTGGAAGGTGTAGGACCTGCAGCTCTGAAACTCAATTTCCCCATGACAAGTTCTTCCTTCAAGAGAGGCTGTGATCAGCCAATGAGATGATGCATTGTAAGTGCTCACTTAGGGTAGTTTTCTTCTGCTCTTGCAAATCCTAAGGTGGACACATGGCTCGCCTTCACACCTCTGAGCCCCTGTACTGTCCCTGGCTGCCTTCAGCACCATGGCCAGAGCTTCTGCCCAGAAGCTGGAGGTGGGAGGGGAGGAGTATGATATGGAGATACTGCAGGACTCAGTCAGTAGGAAGATCAGCGTGAAGAGCTCCTAGAGATCCCTGGGGCCACTGCCTCCCTTTTCATGGGAGAAATCAGGCCCAGAGAGGACCAAGGACTTGCCCCAAATCATGAAGAAGGTGTCAGGTCTCTATCTCACAGGCATAGCATCTCCATATCTTGTGTTGACTCACAAGTGGAAAAGTTGGGATTCTGAGTCCCCTCTTCCTTCTGGGAACCTTTATGGGTGGAAAGCACAGGAGGGGATTTACTAATATCCGGGAAGACCCAGGAAGAGACTTCCTGGAAAATTAGATGGCAAGAGTTCTGGGGCTCCACCCTATTCCAGACTTCCTGGAAAGTACCCTCTGCCTGTCTCTTCTCGTCATAGTTCTGAATCAATCTTCAATGTGCCTAGCACTATACACGGCTCTGAGAGGCTAGGACAAGGCTCCTTCACTCAGCAGGAAGATGTACCTTTCCCCCAGGCGTGTAGCACAGTCTTCTTGTAGACTGTGCCCAGGTATGCAACAGACAGGTCTACTGTCCCGTGCAGGACTGAGAACACCCCTTGCATGGCCCACACGTAAGGAATATCCCACTCCCATTTTGTCTCCTTGTCCGTGGTGAGGAAGGCAAACTCTCCAGCCTCCTCCACCACAGGCTGCTCCTGGGGCTAGGACTGTCCCCTGGGCTGGAAGACCAGGGAGCTGTGTCCATGGAGCCTACCTGTGCTCCTCCTACATAGAGGGCAAGAGGGTGTTGCTTGTTTTTGTTTTGGAAGATGGAAGAACTGCAGTTTCTGGTCCTCTTCAGGCAGTGAAGCATAATAGTAGAAACCTAGAGTCATGGAGACCTGAGTTTGAATCCTAGCTCCACTGTGCAGTAGCTGCGGAATGCTGAATTACTTTAGCCTCTCAAGACCAAGTTTTTCCATTTGTCAAATGAGGAGAATGAAAGTACCAAATTCATAAATTGTCAAGGGGACTAAATAAGATAATGCATGTGAAGTGCTCAGCGTGGTTCCTAGCACAGCATAAGTACTTCAAATATAGTAGTGCATTTTCTTAGCCAGGTGTGGTGGCGCACACCTCTGATCCCAGTACTTGGGAGGCTGAGACAGGAGGATTGCAGGTTCGAGGCCAGCCTTAGCAACTTAGCAAGACCTTGCTTCAAAACAAAAAGAGCTGGGATGTAGCTTCGAGGTAGAATGCCACTGTGTTCAATCCCCAGTACCAAAAAAAAAGAGTAAAAGTTTCCTTTGGAAACAGTCCAAACCTCCAGGGGTGGTCCTAATCTGAGGCCTGGGTCAAGGCTCAGTGTGAGGTCAGGGTTCAGATTCCATCTGGACCCAAGTTCTTGGAAAAGTCCTTCCCAATGAGACTCAGTTTCCTCATCTATGAAATGGGAATGGTGATCCTCCTCCAGCCTGCTTCCCAGAAGTATCAGCAGGATGCCATCAAATCCTGTGTGCATGTGCAGGCTGTGCAAACCTCAGGGGTCAGCTTTGCTGTTAACATTCCACTGAACCTCACACCTGGTCTTCACACCTGCAGGGAGAGAGATTCTTCTCTGTTTCCATAAGCCCATGGAGGAGGCCAGGGTAGATTATCACATCTGGGCCAGGGACCAGGTGGAGAGGGCAAAGGACACCCCAGGGCTCTACTGCTTCTCCCAGGAGCTGGGAACAGAAGGCTTGGAATTCAGCAGTCACGTATTTGCTGACTTCTCTGCACCAACCAATGTTGGGGAATCACTTCCCAGAAGTTTATGTGAGGAGAAACAGATGAGGTGGATTTGGGTCCAACAGACCGCCCAGACAATTGGACTGAGCCCTTTCACACTCCCTGGCTCACTCTCCAGCTCCCTGGGTTTCTCTTTGTCTGCCTGCCTCTCCTCACGCTCTTTCTCCTCTTGCTATTTATTCTTCACGGGATCCCCTTGCCCAGATTCATCCCCTGCCCTTCTGAGCCCTGCCCTGTGCCCCCAGAAGACTGACCCCGGAGGCCAGCAGGGCCTGGGTGCCCTGGTGGGGTCCAGCTGGTGGGAGTCAGGGAACAGAGACCGGAGGGAGGGGAAGGAGGTCAGGGATTCCCTTCCACTCTCTCCCTCTGGGCAACATTCTTGGCAGTGGCTGTGATTCTCCATGACTACAGTTTGCACCAGGCATCCCCTCCTCCACATAAGGCTGCTTCCTCTTCTTGCCTCATCGGCCCTGGAGAGGATAAGGGTTCCCATTGCTGCTTCCAGAACCCTGCCCGTGCCTCTGTTAGTAGCCCATTCACTGCAGCAAACCATGTGGGGAGATTTCTGTTTCCTGCCAGGCCCCTAGCCAGACTCTCCTCCGCTCTGCTCGAACCCTTCAGCACGTTCCTTACCTCTCCCTTACAAACCCCACTGGCTCAGCGTGGGAAACACTGTGACTGTTTCCATCCCATCCCTTAGTGGGGACTGCCCAAAGGTGCCAAGGGGTGGCAGGAGGGGGCTGCTGCCATGACACACCCACACACACACAAAGCCAAGTGGCCCTCTCCTCTTCACGGCAGGCCAGGAGAAACTGGGGACAGCACTCAGCACAGTACTCAGGAGACTGAGAGGATCAGGGGTTCAAAACCAGCCTCAGCAGCTTAGATCTTCAGCAATTCAGCAAGACCCTTTTTTGAAATAAAATAGGGCTAGGGGTGCAGCTCAGAGGTAGAATACCCCTGGGTTCAATCCTCATTGCCACAGAAGGAAGGGAGAGAGAGGGGAGAGGGGAGGGAGAGAGGGAGGAAAGAAGGAAGGAAGGAAGGAAGGAAGGAAGGAAGGAAGGAAGGAAGGAAGGAAGGAAGGAAGGAAAAGGGCAGGCATGCACCAGGACATGCATCATGGCCCACGTCTGAAATCCTAGTAATTGGGAAGTTGAGACAAGAAGCTCACAGATTTGAGGACAGTCTCAGTAACTTAGCAAGACCCTCTGCAACTTAGTGAGACCATCTCAAAATAAAAAAGTTAATAGGGCTGGGGGTGTAGCTCAGAGGTAGAACACCCCTGGGTTCAATCCCCAATACCACACACGCACACAAAAAGAAGAGCTGGGTTTAGCACCCCTCTTCCCACAGAGCAGCTAGCACATTTCAGAACCTCACTTCCGCCTGTGTGACACAGAAATGCCTCACCCCGGGCTGTGAGAACTGTGAGCTGGTGGGTGTGGATGTGGTTTCCAACCATAACCACGGCACAGGCATGACAGAGCATCACTGAGCTCCCACAAGGAGCAGCTGGGGAGAGGAAGCCAGGCCCATGGGACGGCTGGCATCTGGTGTCCAGGCTGCTCCCACCCCATGGGTGAGGAGAAGCTACTACTTCCTATGGGATGGACTGGTGACGTTGGGCTTGGGTCAGAGCTGGGGCCGAGCTGGGATTGAGAATGAAGCTGTGGTTGAAATCAGGTGTAAGAAGTGGTTTAGGACTGGGGTTGAGGCTCGGGTAGGGGTGAGGGAGGGACTTGCCTCAAAGTCGGGGTTGGTTGTACGTTGGGGCAGAGGTCCGGCAGGAGGCTAAGATAGGGCTGAGATGGAAGCTGATTTCGAGAGTTATTTTGAGAGCTGATGACAATTCTTTGCTCCTTCCCAGAGTAAGCAGAGGACAGCAGGAGCCTGGGACAAGCAGCCGACACCCCACCGGGAGCATTCAGGGTCCAGCTGCTCAGCCTTGAGCTGTCACCTCCTCCAGGCCCCTTCCCCCTGGAGTTCGGGCTCCCCGGGGGGCAGGCATGATTTACACAGCCATCAGGACAACTCCAAATTGGACTAAAACCTAATGACTGGAAACGAGACGAGTAATGAAATTCCACGCAGAAAATTTACAGGGGAAGATTTATTAGGTGAGTTTTATTTATGACACTGAGCACTTAGGGCTCTGGGTGGGGTGTGGCATTGGACAAATAAATCCAGTCCACTGCTCTGGAGCCCAACATCACCTACTCGCACCTCCTGCACCCAGCAGTCCTGGGCTCCTGTCCCATAGGAGGCCTGCACCGTCCCCTCTGCCTGCCCAACTCACTCTCTCCCCATCCCAGCTCCTCCTGCCTCTGCCACGCCCACACTGCCAGCCTCTCCAGGTCCCATCCCCCTGTCACCACTTGACACCTAACGTTCCAGACCATGGAGCCAGTGTTCCCTGCCATGAGAAGGAAGGGTGCCGGTCCACACCACCTGCGCCCGTAGAGAGGCCCTTCCGTGCTCAGCACAGGGCAGCAGCTGGTAAGAGTCTAGAGGGGAAACTGAGGCAATTCTGTGCTTTTACTGAAAGCAGAGCCCTCTCCTGCTCCCTCCCCTCCTGCCATCCCCCCCCTGGGGCAGAGAGAACCCCCATCTCTTACAGCCCTCCCTGTGCCTTGGCCCTCGTCCTTCCCACCACCCCCTACTTTCCCCCACCTGCTTCTCTTGACCCCAATAATTCTTTATTTCCTCCTCCATTTGCCCCACTCCAAGCACACTGGCCTCATGCCTGTTGCTCAGACATGCCCAGCAAGCTCCTGCCCCAGGACCTTTGCATTGCCCAGAATGTCCCTCTCCTGGTAAACCACAAAGCTCACTTCCTCACTTGCTTAACTGTCACCTGCTCAGTGAACCCCGATGGGCTCCTGACTGACCCATCCATATTTCAACCTCCCCTGGACATTTCTGATCCCTTCTCCTGCTTTATATTTTTCTCCTTAGCACATATCACTAAATGCTATGTGTCGTTCTTCTGGTTCTCGTTTGCTGGGTATCTCCCTCGCTAGACCATAAGCTCTATCGGTTTTGTTCGCCGTTATAAGCCCAAGCTCCTGGAACTACGTCTGGCATATGGAAAGCAATAACAAAAAAATGCACTAGGCCCCTCATTGAACATGTACATACAAGTACATGCGAGGTGCTAGGTGCTCTGCCAAAGGTCCCCCAATGAGCTCTGCTAGTGGTTCATTCAGCAAGTACCTCAGTACTTGCCCCTGTGCTAGGCACTGTGACACAAAAGATATCAGGCCCAGGCACTTGCTCCAGCAGCTCCGTGCACTCAAGAGACAGCCCCTGGGAGACAAGAGAAGACATCCGCAAGGAAGGCTCGTCGGCCAGAACAGTCAGAAAGACTGCAGGAGCATCCCCAAACAGCCCCGCCAGGGAGGCAGGATGACCTAGTATCTGGCCACACAGGCTCTGGAGACAGAGGTGGGTCCCCGCTCTGACATCTGTCAGCTGTGTGACCTCAGATATTCCTCACCCTCTCTGTGCCTGTGACCTCGTCAGTTAAAATGGAAATGATATAGTGCCTACTCGCCGGATGGCTGTGCAGATAAAAATGAACCTTGTAAAACTCTTCGAACAGACCCAGAACATAACTAATAAATGCACAATAAATGAAAGCCATTATTATCGCTGCTTTTATTATCGTTGTTGAAAATTAGGGAAGAGGGAAGAGGAAAGAACTTGAGGGAAGAGACTTGGCAAAGGCCAAAGGCAGAGACAGCCGAGGCCTGTGGGCAGTGAGTGAGGGCCTGGGACCCTGCTAGTAAAAACTAACCACGGCTCTGGGGGTGGCCGCCCTGATTTGTAGCATGTGTAGATTTCTGAGGCCTCAGTCCTTCCACCATGGCCAATCTCAAAATACCAATGGGACATCCCCAAGCTGGGAATCGGGGCCAGATACAGGCTTGCTCCCCTCTGGCCCTAGGCTAGCACCCAGGAGATGGTCTCCACCCACCCTGGTCCCCAACAGGACTGGCTCCATCTGAAACCTGCCCTTGGCCCCATGTCGGGCTCTGGAGGGAAAAAGATCAGACAGGGAGGGTCAGGGAGAGGCCAGTTCAGTGCTGGCCTGAGACCCACATGTGGCTAGACCTCAGATCTCTCTCTGCTAGGGAATCTCGGAGCTGAAATAAGTCTCTCAAGCACACACACACACACACACAGGTGTGCACAACACAGAAACACACCACCCCTGAATCCTCAGCTCTGAGCCCCATGGCCACCTGGATGTGGGCACACCTCTCTGGGGAAGACCAGTGTGATGTGAGCGCTGGTGTCCCAAACAGAAGTGGGGGGAGCCCTTCGCAGATCCCTCATTCCAACCTCCCACCTGAACCCCCTTTGAGGGCCAGCCCCTCCTGTGGGCTCAGTCAGAGGTCGGGTTGGAGAAGCTCTAGAAACCAACTTGGGAGACTTGGGGCGGCGCCAGCCCCCGCAGAGCGGCTCCACGGGGGAGGGGCCCGCAGCTCCGGGTTCGCCACCTTGCTCCCTCCCTCGCTCCCTCCCCCTCCCCGGCAGGTTATCAGCGTGAAAACAGGAAGGCTGGCAGAGCTATTAATAATACATGAAGCCGAGCTCTGCCCAGATCAGGCGGGCAGAGGCGGAGAGGCAGCTCCAGCCCCCAGGGAGGGAGAGAGCCCAGCTGCTAGGGCCTCCCTGGCAGGGCCTCGGGGCAGGGGTGGAGCCCCTCTCCTTCTCCCACTTGCTTTGTGCAGTCCAACACTAAGGCCAGACACTGGTACCACCTCCATTTTGCGACTGCCTTCCTCAGCCACTGCCCGAAACCAACCAGCAGAGGCTTCAACCACAACAGAAAATTCCCCGGCCCGGGATGAAGGAGGCCTTCATCCTGCAATTCAGGAAGCCACAGAAGAACCACCCAAGCCTTGGTGTCGCACAGATCTGAATCCTGCCCAAGCCCACCTACTGTGTGACTTTAGACAAATCCCTCTACCTCTCTGAGCCTCGGCTTCTTCATCTGCAAAGTCAAAGGCTACTGAGGAAATGGTGGGGATAAACCAACAAACAACAAAAAACAGATGTGAAACTTCTAGCATATAGTAAGACGTTTGACAAATGGTAGCTGGCTGTTATTTCTATGACTATGTACTTGGGCAAGATCCTTCCTGTCCTGGACCTAAATCTTCCCATCTGTTAAAATGAACAGGTTGAACTAGGTGATCTCTAAGGGACTTCCCAGTGAGAAGCCCCAGGCCACGTATGTGAACTAGGGCTCCACCTAAGAGATTAGCCAAGCGTGGGGGGCCTCTCTCTTGGTCATGGTGAACAGAAATGTCCCTGAAGAGGGAACATTTGATCAAAAATCTGAGTCAAGTGAGGGGATGAGCATGCGAAAGGATGGAGAAGTCACACCCGGCAACAAGAACGGCCAGCGCAAAGGCCCTGGGGTGGAAATGAGCTTACCAAGTTTAAGTAGTTACAGGTGGCCAGTGCATCTGAAACCCAGGAACAAAGGAGAGGACGGAAGCAGGGAAGCTCTGCAGGAAAGCTAGACGGTGGAGCATCCATCCTCAAAGGGCCTCGAAGGCCATGGTAAGGACTGGGGTTTTGCTCTGTGTGAAATGGGGGTATTTTTTAAAGGACTGCAAGCAGAAGAGGAACACAGTCACCAAGGCCTTAAAGGACTCCCTTGGCTGCTGTGTGATGTGTGGACACATCAGAAAAGTAAAGAAACAGGTGAAATTAACTCCAATAATATATTTTATTTTGCCGCAAATACGATCATCTCAGCTTATCATCTAAAATAAAAAAAAAGTCTTAGAGACATTTTACATTGTTTGTTTTCAGACCAAGTCTTCCAAATCCAGTGCATATCTTATGCTCATGGTCTATCTCGATTTGGCCTAGTCCCCACTAGCTACCATGCTGGACAGGCCAGCTCTAGATGGGCAGGAGTGACAGCAGGGGGAGCAGGGAAGAGCCGGGCCTGGTGGCACATGCTTGTAATCCCAGTACTTGGGAGGCTGAGACCAGAGGATCCAAGGTTTGCAGTCAGTCTCAGGGACTTAGTGAGGCCCTCTGCAATTTAGTGAGACCCTGTTTCAAAATAAAGAATAAAATATAGGGCTGGGGGCGTAGCTCAGAGGTAGAATGCCCCTGGGTTCAATAGCCAGTAATGAAGGAAAAAAAAGAGGTGCTGCCAGGTATATCGAGGCGTGGCTTACAGCAGAAGGGCAGTGGCGAAGGAACAAGCCCTGCGTGCTGGATCTGGGATCGTGGTGCGGGGTAACTGAGGTAGGGATGTAGTGAGTGCTGGGTGGGTGTTTGCTATTGTTTCATATTATTACTTACAACTGATCAGCTACTGCAGACCGCGCAGCAGGCTCAGTGTCAAAGGTTAACCCTCCGAAGCTCGGTGACCTCTCATCTGATCCCTTGGAGACCCCGCAAGAGCAGGCCCTGACCCCGGCCACAGAACTGGGGAGAGGGAGAGGAAGGAAGGGATGCACTTGGGGTACTTGTCGCCTCTGAAATAATCCACCCCTGAGCAAGCACCACCCCCTGCCTGCAGATGCCACCAGGACTACCAGGACATGTCCCATCCTGGTGGGCTTGGGGGCAGAGGGGCTGAGGATTGAGCCCTGAGCCCAGCTTAGGAGCTGGACAGCAGGCCTGGGTCTTCAGCCCAGAAGCTCCATGTTACCCAGACCCCCCTTTATGCCTTATCTGCACAGTGAGAAGCTGGTGCTGTATACGGTTCCAGGGATAGGGGCCAGCCGAGGGGACTCTTTGTTCACCTAAGGAAAGAACTCCTTGCCCCACATGTGTGTATATCTCCTAGGCACAGGCCATACAGCCACGGCAGCCTGGAGGGGCAGGTGTTATTATATGGTGCTATGCTTTGGATCTGGTTTCTCCCTCCAAAACTCAGGAAATTTGATTCCCAATGCAATGATATTGAGAGGTAGTAGGACCTTCAAGAGGTGATTAGATTGTTAAGAGGAATTCATGCAGTTCTTTTTTTTTATGATCTTTGCTTTTTTATTTGGTCGGTTGGTTGGGTTTTTTGTTAAGGTTTTTTTTTGTTTTGTTTTTGTTTTTGTTTTTGTTTTATTGGTGCATTATGATTATACACAATGGTGGGGTTTGTTGTTACATCTTTGCACATGCACATAACATAATTTGGTCAACTTCATTCCCCACTACCTCCGCTTTTCCCTCCCCTCCTCTCTCCCTGGTCCTCTTCCTCTACCCTATTGGAACTGTTTTGGATCAATGCAGTTCTTGTAGGAGAGCATTAGTTAACACAAGAGCGTGTTGTTCCAAAGCGAGCCCAACCCCTCCTGGTGTGTGTTCTATTTGCCTTTCCACTTTTCTGCCAAATTATGATGTGGCACAGGCCCTGATCAGATGCAGCTACCTGATCTTGGACTTCCGGCCTCTAGAATCATGAGCTAGAACTATTTCTTTCCTCTATAAATTATCTAGTCTCAGGTATTATGTTATAGCATCAAAAAACAGACTAAGACATATGAGTAACAAATATAATAATTATAATAGCTAACACAGGCCACTTGGTGGTATAAACACATCAGTACAGACTAACTCATTTCACCCTTATTACCAAAGCCACACAGATTCTAACAAGGGGCAGAGGCGACCCACATGTGACCCGGCAGTCTAGCCCCAGAGCCTGACTTACCGCACTCTCCGATCACTCTGGTGGAAGTAGAAGGGTGCCACAGCCATTGTCACTCAACACTGCCCAGCACCTCCCATGTGCGGGCAGCAGGCTAGGCCCTGCCTCTCTGAGCTTATCCACAGGGGACAAATTCCCTGTCACTTTTCTCCTGGGAATGGGGAAACTCCTCCTACTTCTCCCACATACACAGACACCTATGAGCAGAATCCAGCCCATTCTGGTGGCCATGATGACTGGGAAGAAAACAAGGAGTAGGGAGGAGGGCTGAGCTGAGTCCAGGCTGGGGCTGAGTTGGGGCTAACATCAGAGGTCAGTTTCCCTGGAAATATCCTGACACCTAAGACTAGCATGAAGGGGGCTTTACAGGGGAGCTTTTTGAGAGTGTTTTCAGGAACATTCAGAAATAACAGGGAGAGAGGGAGGCAAGATTGTGCCAAGGGGGAAACTGATCTGTACTGCAGTCACCCAAAGGCCTCGGCCAATCCCACAAGGAGCCGGGATGGTCCTTCAGGAGAGTCCCAGGTGGAAGCAAGGGGCATGGCTTTTGTATCTCCCTGCCACTGGATGCAGAGAGCCCCAGGGAAGAGGCATAACTTTGGGCAAGATGCTCCCCAACTTCCACCAAGGCCCTTCCCCAAAAGGGATTGACTCAGCTGCAAGCCAGCACAGCCCACACTCCCAGAAGCTGGGAAGGGAGCACCTTGGACCCCAAGGGGGATCTGGGCACCTACCACAGCATGCGCTACAGTCAGACAGCAGAGACAGAGAGAAGGGACAAGAGGCAAAGCATCCCAAGCTTGACAACTCTTCCTCCCAGGAAGAGGAGCAATGTTGTGGTGCAGGAATGTCAAAAGCAAGACAGCAAGGTCCATCAAGACAGCAAGGCCCATCCAGGCTCTCGTGACCTGGGAGGTCTCAGTCACTGGAGGGCTGAGGCCCAGCTGGGGGCTCTGTCTCCAAACCACTCACCACCCAGAGGACTCCCCTCTTAGCAGGTCCCTGGGTTCCATTACAGCTGCCTCCTCCCTGCAGTAACAGAACAGCCCGGCTCCACAATGAGTAAGACTCCAACCCACCTCAGGCAGGCTCTCACTCTCACCCCCAGCAACATGCCAGCTGCCACCTCCATGAGAGGAGTTAGGATTTAGCCATCTTCTCTATCCACACTCTTGGAAGCCCTTGGAAGACCCCTTGCCCTAGGCCACCTCCTCTTTCTGTCCTCTCCCTGGACTCTCTACCCTGTCCCTGATCAGGCCTTGAAATCTTGCCTCTCTCCCTCTCCCCTCACCCCACCCCCCCTCCCTCCATCTCTATACCCCTCTGTCTCTGTCTTGGCTCAGGTCTTTGCCTGCAGTCCCTCTGCAGTCTCATCTCCATTGAGCAGCTTGGAGCTGGCCCCTGTTCACTGCCTACTTTGCTGTCAGCCAGGTTAGCCTGGGCAGGGCAGAGGGTAGGGAGGGGAAAGTGGCCTGAACTCTGGGGCCCATCACAGTAGTTCATCTGCAAGCTCACCCACTCATGCCTCTGAGACCACTCAGAGACTGTTCTACCTGGATGGTGGCTACCCCAACCATCGCTGGTTTCTGGGCCCACAGAACCAGCCTGTTTATCTAGTACAGCACTGCGGAGAGGTTCTGCAGCAATGCAACTTTATTGCTCGGAAAGCTTGGTGCTGGCAGGGGACCAGCAGCCCTCAGCAGCTCAGACAGAAGGCCCTGCTACCTGGTGACTACCCTGCCATCCTCCACAGCTGGGAGTGAGGGTCACAGGCCTGGTCCTGCAGGGGTGGAAGCATCATGCAAGATTTCTCACTACCTTGGCCCTCCATGGTGCCCAAGCCAGGCAATCACTGCCAACCCACAGCCAAGACAGACTCCATCTGCCTCACCCCATAGGGTCTACTTCACAAGGAGCCTCTCTAACCCAGGTGAGAAGAAACAAATATGCACATAAAGGGGTCACAGAAATATAGCCATTGACCAGCTCTCCAGCATACTAACTCAATAAGCATAACTGAACTGGTAGCTGCATCAGGCATCAGTCAGCGGATGGAAGGATGGATGGATGGATGGACGGACAGACACATGAATTGGGTGGATGGATGGATGGGGGATGGCTGGCTGGATGATGGATAGCTGGATGGATGGACACATGGATGGGTGAAAGGGTGGGTGGGTGAGTGGATGAATGGATGGATACATGTGTGGGTAGGTGGGTAGGTGGATGGATAGGTGGATGGCTGAGTGGATAGATGAGTAGATGGATGGGTGAATACATGGATAGTAGGGTGGGTGGGTGGGTGGATGGATGGATACATGGATGGGTGGGAGAGTGGGTGGGTGAGTAGGTGGATGAATGGATGGATACATGCATAGGTGGGTAGGTGGATGAATGGATAGATACATGGGTGGGTGGGTGGGTAGGTGGATGGATATATGGGTAAGTAGATGGCTGAGTGGATAGATGAGTAGATGGATGGATAGACACATGGATGCTTAGATAGGTGGGTGGGTGAGTAGATGGATGGATGGATACATGGATGGGTGGGAGGGTAGGTGGGTGGGTGAGTAGATGGATGGATGGATACATGGGTGGGTAGGTGGGTAGGTGGGTAGGTGGGTGGGTGGGTGGGTGGGTGGATGAATGAGTAGATGGAGTCAGAGGTTTCCCAATTAGCATAGCCCACCATGCAAGATTTTGCCCTTCCTTCATCTCCCCCAGAAAAACCCCTTTTCTAGGTTTATTTATTCATCAAAGACAGCCTGAGTGTCAGGCACCTTCCTTGGCTGCTGAATTTTGAGTAATTTTATTTTTATTCTTCTCTGCCCCTTTCTCTCCACAACAGGGTGAGAAGCCCAGGTCATAGGCATAGACTGGGTACACAGACACTGGTGGGCAGCCAGGAACTGAGAAGCCCACGCTGGCTGAGGCCCTGTGAGCTGGCAGATAGGAGGAGGCTGCAGGAATCATAGGGAGACTTTCCCCCAGACTCTCCCAAGTCATTTCAGAGTTGCAAAAATTAAATAAAGTCCTGTATTTGAAATGCTTGCAAACAGTAAGCACTCAATAAGTATTAGCCATCAGTACCTCGGATAGTGCAAAGCAGGCACTAAATGATTGGTGAATGAATGAATGAATGAATGAATGCTGCTCCCATTTAGCTCCTCTACCTCACGTACTGGAGGACAGGTATCAATGTTGCCTTTATAGCTAGAAGATGTACATGTTAAGCTCTTTCCCAACCCAGGGACTTTGCACTGGCTGTTCCCTCTGCCAGGAGTGATTCCCCACATAGTTTCAAACTGTTTGCTTCTTCACTTGATTCAGATCTCTGCAGCTGGAAATAAAAAAGGGCCCTGCCAGCCAGGCATGGTGGCGCACTCCTGTAATCCCAGTATTTGGGAGGCTGAGACAGGAGGATTGCAGGTTCAAGATCAGCCTCAGCAACAGTGAGACTCTCAGTAACCCAGCAAGACCCTATTTCAAAATTTAAAAAGTAAAAAGGGCTGGGAGTATAGCTCAGAGGTAGAAAACCCCTAGGTTCAATCCCCAGTACTACCATAAAATGGCCCTGCCCATAACCTGCTGGTAGAGTTCCCCATTCCCAAAGCTGTCTGCCCTTCCCCTGTCAAGGACCCTCACCCAGTTCAACACACATACACATGTACCCAGGCAATACTGCCCTGATAATCTCAGTGCTCCCCTCCCACCCAGGGCTAGGACTTGAGCTAACAGGCTTGCTCTGGCCTGGCAGATGGTCCCCCTCTATGCTGATGGCCATTAGAGTCCATACATGACACAAGGGCTCACCCAAGTCACCCAAAAGACCATACTCTGTCCCCAACTACCTACCCTCCCCATCAGCCTTGGCAAGAACCATGGTACCATGTGAACTGTAGGGTCCAGTGGACCAGGATTTAAGAATTCTTGCTCTACCACTTAAGAAAAAAAAAAATGCTTTTTTTTTTTTGTACTGGGAATTGAACCCAGGAGCATTCTACCTCTGAGCTACATCTCCAGCTTTTTATTTTTTGTTCTGAAACAGAGTCTCACTATGTTGCTGAAAGTCTCACTACATTGCTAAGGTTAACCTCAAACCTTCATTCTTCCTGTCTCAGCCTCCGAAGTACTAGGATTATGGATGTGTGCCATACCACGCCCAGCTAAAAAAGAAAAAAAAATTTTTTTATTGAGCATTTACTGTGCGCCAACCACTGGGCTAAGCTCTCAACACAGTTGAGTTCATTTCACCCCTACAACAACCAAGTGAAGTGGGTGTTATCCTTATTTGACCTCCAGCTGAGGCAGAATAAACTGGCTAAGTAGTTGGGTTTGGGAAGGAGACAGAGCTAGGTTCCAGTCTGGGCTCCTCCACTCCATTGCTGTGTGACCTTGGGCAAGTTTCGGCAGCTCTCTGAGTCTTTGCTTCCTCTTCCATAATCAGAAGATAAGAAAGCCAACACCTCCCTGAGCTCTTGCAAGGATTAAAGCAGATAATGGATGTAAGTACCACACAGTGCCAGGCACTCAGCCCTCCTTATCTCCCCTGCTCCCCTGCCAAGGTTTGCAGGCTGGGACTGATCTTCCCACAGTTCCAGGCACAGGGCTGGGCACTGCCAAACACAAGATTCTTGCTGATTGGCAGATTTTCCCCACTCCCATCCCAGGCCCTAATTGCAGGGAGCACTCCCTCTCCTGGAGCATCTGAGCAGGGGACTCCTGCCCTGGGCAGTACCAGGCAGAGGGTGCTCTGGAGAGCAGCATCCCTGCCTCAGAGCTTCTGCCTTGTTTAGAAGCCCTCCCCACCACCACAGACCTACGCTGGACCCCAGGCCTGTCCCGGTTCCCTAGGCCTCTGTTTCTACCTAGAAAGCATGGCTGGCACCATGGCTTCTCCAAGACCAGGGCCATCTAAGGATCTAGGAGTCACTCACCCCCGTGCTCAGAGCCCAGGCCCCGCCACTGGCTAACAGACACCCCCACTCACACTGGCTGCTCAAATCGCCCTCCAGAATCCCAGGCGCTAGTCTGTCCCTACTCTACGCAATGACTGCCGATCACCTGCCAGAGAGGTCACTGTCACCAGAGCCCGCAGCCACGTCCACACTATCTGGACCTCTGCAGGGCCCTGAAGCCTGGCAGAAAAACCACAGAGACACTTTGACATTAATCAAAGATACTCATAAATAAATATGCGTAAATCATATGCAAACCAGGTAGTGATTTACATCTCTCACTGCTGACTCAGCATCTCCAGGCACCAGGGAGGCTGCCCGCCTGCAGCTTGGGAGGTTTGAGACAGGAGTCCTCAGCATCCGGGGGCCACAGAGCAATCTCAGATTTGTCATCTGAGATTCTAAAACTTTAAAGTTGGAAATACCCACCACCATTTCCTGACTGTCTACTACATGCAAGGGCTTTCTCTACACACAAGCCACTGCAAATATTAAATGAAACAATGTGTAAAGTGCTTGGAATGGTACCTGGTTATTAATACCATCTCATTTAACTCTGGCAACAGCAGCAATAATCCGTATCTCTAACATTAATAATAATGGTAATAATCACTCTCATTATTGGCTGCTGCCAATAGCAGCCTCTCCATGTGTCACAGGGAGTACTGGTCCCCCCCACATCCCTCCAGGCCCTACCATTTCGGTACACTCCAGCCTGACTCCCAAATGCCTGCAGCTGCAGCTTTGCCTGAGGGCTTCTTCTGGTCTCCAGGAGCTGCTCTACCCTCCCAAGGCAGGCCCGAAGTGTTGGAGATTTAACCCCCAGCCCAGAATGACTGATATGTGGGTATATAAATGACCCAGCTCACATAAATGATTCAACGGTAGTGGGATAACTTGCGGGTGTGCGTTCAATAGTGGCGTCCAATGGTCCTCAGTGGAACAGTTGCCCACGGTGGTGACCTGTGGTGACATGCAACTTGTTCCATGAGGCTTCCCCTGTTGGCTTCCTCCCCTTCCCCGTCTCACCTGCCTACTCCCCACCAGCCTTACCTGGAGCGCACTGAAATCCTTATCTAAGGATCTTCTTTTGGGGAAACCTGAGCTGAGACACCTTGTGTATCTCATGCAAGCCTCACAACAATCTTAAGAATTTGCTCTGAGGAGGATATCAGATTCCCAACCATATTCGGCAAGGCCCTAACAGATCTAGCCTCACTTCCTCATGAATTGCACGCCCTCTCCTCCACCCACCACTGTGCTCCAGCAACACCAGCCTCCTCCTGTTCCTTGGACACATCAGGACCCCTCGATGCCCTTGCTGACTTCCTGGCCAGAAGCACTCTTTCTAAGGCTCACTGCGTGACCGGCCTTTCTCATCCTGCAAGTCTCAGATCAAACATCACAATCTCAGAGGGGCCTTTCTCAACCACTGAATCCAGCCCCTCCAGTCATTCCATCATAACTAGAGCTAGTCTGTAGGTATCTTGCTTGGGAATTTGTTTACTTGCTTACTATCTGACTCTCTTCTCTCCTCTTTTAGAATGTATGTCTCCCAAGGACAGGATCCTTGTCTTGTTCCCACCATTATACCCTCAGTGCTTGACCCGAGACAGGTAATCAAAAACCTTATGTTAAAATGGAAAGATAAAATATTTGTATCTCTGGTTAACAATGTTGAAATGGAAGGACAAAATATTTTTATTCCTAGTTAATATTGAGGAAACTGCAGCTTAGAGCAGTAGAGCAAATTGCCCGTGGTCACGCAGCTGGCAAGGGGCCGAGCCTACACTCAAAATTAGGACTTCCTGGCTCCAAGCCCATGAACTGCTGTGGCATTTGGTTTTCATTTTACAGATGGAGACACGGAAGCTCTGGGAAGTCTGCTAAGAGATAGAGCAGGTACTCAAGCACAAGCACCTAACTATAAGACCAGTGCCCCTTCCACTGTGCACCAGATGCCTCCTAAGCATCCCAAGCCACTGCCGAATACAAAACTCCTCCTGCGACATTCCTGAGAGGCCAAGCTTATACACAAAATCAGCTACACTGTCTATACTTACACTCTCCCAGAGACAGGAGTTCACTCTGCGACAAAGTGGTCCTTAGAATGCTGAGCCTGCAACCAGGCGTGGTGGCACACACTTGTAATCCCAGTACTTGGGAGGCTGAGACAGGAGGACCTCAGCCTTAGCTACTTAGTGAGGCCCTCCACCACTTAGTGAGACCCTGTCTCAAAATAAAGAATAAAAAAGAGGCTCTGGGGGTGTAGCTCGGAGGTAGAATGCCCCTGGGTTCAATCCCCAGTACTGCAAAAAAAAAAAAAAAAAAAAAAAAAAAATGCTGAACCTGAGCTGGATATGGTATCATAGTGTTGCTCACTTGTAATCCCAGTACTTGGGAGGCTGAGACAGGAGAATCACAGGTTCATGGCCAGCCTTAGCTACTTAGTGAGACCCTCCACAACTTAATGAGACCATGTTTCAAAATAAAGAATAAAAAATAGAGCTGGGGGTATAATTCAGAAGTAGAATGCCCCTGGCACCTGAGTTCAATCCCTAGTACCAAAAAGAAAAAAAAAAAAAAAAAAAAGGATGCTGAACCTGAACACTGGTTCCTAAAATGTCCAAGGCTTGGCCTGAAGTATGCTCCTTGAGTCACGCTGAGCTTACCGACTCCCTGGGCCCCAGGACAGTCCTGCAGACACTCAGAAACAGAAGCTGCAAGCTAAGTGTCTGCTAGTAGTGGATTGGCTAAATAAATTAAAGTACATAGCCACGACTAGATACTACACTGTACAGCTTATCCAAGGATAAAGAGGATGAGGCACGTTGTTATTTTTGTTTTTGATTTGCAGTGCTGGGGCCTTGTGCATGTAAGGCAAGCACTCCACCACTGTTACCTCCTCAGCCCCTTTTTAAAAATTTTTATCTTATGACAGGGTCTTACTAAGTTGCCTAGACTGGTCTCAAACTTTCCATCCTCCTGCCTCAGCTCCCTGAGTAATTGGGATTCCAAGCATGCATCACCATGCCTAGCAATGAGGTCTATTTTTAAAAACAGAGAGACAAGATATCCAAGTGCATTGCTACTTTAAAAGACAAGTTTAAAGATACCATTTGTAAGCCGGGTGTGGTGGCGCATGCTTGTAATCCCAGCATTCGGGAGGCTGAGACCGGAGGATCCGGGTTCGTGGTCAGCCTCAGCTACCTAGTGAGGCACACCACAACTTAGTGAGACTTGGTTTCAAAATAAAGAATAAAAAAAAAATAGGGCTGGGGGTATATCTCGGAGGTAGAATGCCCCTGAGTTCAGTCCCCAGTACAGCAAAAAAAAAATAAATAAATAATGATACCATTTGTGGCCCAGTATGGTGGTGCATGCCTAAAACTACTTGGGCAGTTGAGACAGAAGGATCCCAGGCTCAAGGACAGCCTCAGCAACATAAGCAAGACTCTCAGCAACCTAGCAAGACCCTGTGCAAAACAACAACAACAACAAAAAAAAAAAATTAAAAAGAGGTAGGAATGTAGCTCCGAGGTAGAATGCCCCCAATACCATAAGTAATTAATAAAATTAAGATAATAAATAAAAATACTATATATACTGTGGTTAAATCTTCCATCAAAAAGTTATATCTATATCTATCTATACATAATACTTCTATAGATATAGATACCATAACCTGTGTAGTCCAGTAAGATAATTCAGCTCTCTGAGCCTCAGTTTCTTCATTGTAAGATAGGAATAACAGTTGTATCTAGCCAGGTGTGGTGGCTCATGCCTGTAATCCCAGTACTTAAGAGGCTGAGATAGGAGGATCACAGGTTCCAGGGCAGCCTTAACAACTTAGTGAGACCCTGTTTCAAAATAAAAAGGGCAGGAGGTATAACTCTGAGGTAGAATGCCCCTGGGTTCAACCCTCAATACCATCTAACTCATAACATTTTGTGAGGGTGTATTGTGTAAGCCTGGGTAGAAGCATTTAGCACAGCACCTTTACATGGTTAGCCCTCGATAAATCTTAGCTCTTATTATTAAATAATGTGTGTTCATGTTTAAAAAAAAACAAAAAAAAAGTTCTGGAAGCCAGGCCAGCAGTCCCAGTACTTGGGAGGCTGAGACAGGAGGATCACAGGTTTCAAGCCAGCCTCAGCAAGGCAAGAGGCTACAAACAGGGCAAGATCCTGTTTCAAAATAAAATAGGACTGGGAGTATACCACAGAGGTAGAATGCCTTTGGTTTTAACCCCTAGCGCCACAAAAAGAAAACAAAATCCGGAAATATACAGCAAATAGGAGTCACGGTGAGGAGTGGAGCAGAGAAGTGGATGGAGGACTTCCACTTTCTATTTCGGATACTTCAGGAGTAAGGATTTTTACAAATGAGCTTAGGTTCCTTTTATCAGCAGCAAAAACAATCAAGGTATTCCTCTCTGGTACAGTAAAAGCCACAAAAGCAGAGACCCCGTCCCTGGAGCTTTCACTCCGTAGCTGCCTCGCCTCGGCCCCCTGCCCCGCTCATCGGGCCCCTCTCCAGGGGCCAGTGTCCTTCTGACTCTGGGCTGAACGGTGAGAGCCGCCTGCTCTGGCCACATCGTATATATTGATAATGCCTCACGTGTTCCCTCTCTGCCAGGGCGAGCAAACCTCAGGACCCTTTACCTCTTCCAGGGTTGCTGAGCCAGGCCTCTGTCCTCCCTACCCTCAGGTAAGGGTCCTGACACGTGCCCTGACACAGTGCTCCTTTCCAGACGTAGGCCCAGCCCCACAGCCCACCCACAGGCTATCATGGCTGGATTCGTAGCTGCCCCTGACCTTCCCTCCTCCTCCCTGCTCCTGGTGGCCAGGCATCTTCCTCTTGCTTGTGGTAAAGAACACTGGGCAGGACGGAGCCCCAGCAGGCCCTTGTCCTGGGTACTCTGGGCCCATTACCCAGCCCCCCTTTGGCTACAGTCAACCAACCAGGTGTGAATAAGAAGATACGTCCTCTTCTCTGAGACTGAAAGCCAGTGTCTACAGTGTCCTTGCGTCAGCCCCTTTTTAAAGAAAGAAGGAACTGAGATCACAGGGCACAGCCATGTGGTCATTCGCTGGCATTCTTTATGGGTATATCCAGGAATTGAGCTGGGTGCTGGTGACAGATGAAACAGAGCCCGTCCCTGAGCCCAGGAGCTCAAACACACGGTTACTGACAACACCGGCCTGTAAATGCTAATGCAGGACTATGGAAGCAGGGCAGAGGCGTGGCTAGGTCCAGAGAGGGAAACTTCCCAGAGCCAGGGACCCTTGAGCTGGAACTTGAAGGATGTGAAGCAGGGAAGAGAGGGCATTCCAAGGAGAGGGAATAGAGTGTGCAAAGGCAGGGAGGCAGGGAAGGGCCTGCTGTGTTTGGGAGTACAGATCTGGGTGCTGCTGAATTCAAAGGGATGTAGAGGCAGGATCACCAGGGGCTTTGGATCTGATCACGAGCATAACAGGGAGCAGTGGAAGGCTGCCCAGGAGCTGAATGACATGTCCGTGTTGTGTCTTAGTGAGAGCACTGTCACTTGAGTCAACAACCTGGAGATAGGACTAGAGGAAGGGAAAATAAGCCTATACCAGTCACTGGCTTTTTTTTTTTTTTTTTTTTTTTTTTTTTTTTGGTGGTGGTGGTGGTAGTGATATGGGGAATTGTACCCAGGGACATTCTACCTCTAAGCTACACCCCCAGGCCTATTTTTATTTTTAAACAGAGTCTCACTGAATTGATGAGAGTCTCACTACTTGCTGAGGTTGTCCTCGAACCTGTGATCCTCCTAAGCCTCCCAAGTATTGGGATTACAAGTGTAAGCCACCACACCTGAGTATCACTGGATTTTGCAACCTCGAGCTGCCCTTATACTTTCCTTTAACTTTGGAACCTCAAGGGTATAGGCTGTGACTATCTCTTGTGCCTAGAACAACCAGGCCAATGGACCTACAAATAAAGATAAACTGAGGCACTCCACCTCAGAGTCCTTTCCTGGCAGAAAGGAGAGCAGGGATGGATGTGAGCCCTGCACACTCTGTACTCAGCCACAAACCAAAGTTGAGACTTGAGGGTGATTTTATCTGCAATGACAAGTCCATCCCCAGGCTCAGACAGGTATTGTTCCAGACCCAGCAGACGTCCCCAAGTCAGACACATGTCCAGAGCTCAAACAGACATTGCCCCCAGGCCAGGAAGATGTTGCACCAGGCCCAGACAGATGTTGTGCCAGGTTTAAACACATGTCCTAAGCCCAGACAGAAGCTGTCCCGGGGCCAGATCATGTGCTGGGCTCAGCCAGGTGTCCCAGCCTCAAACAGATGTTGTCTCCGGCCCAGGCAGATGCTGCCCGAAGCTCAGACAGATGTCCGCCACCAGAGATATATAAAGATGCCGAGAGGTCCCTGGGAAAATATAATTCCTAAATCCTCCTTCACCACTTTACCCTCTACCTGCTGCCCCGGAGAACGCTGAGGAAGCCAGCGCTGAGCCCAGCCAACTCTCCACCACCTCGCTCTGTTCCTCCTCCTGATTGCAGGCAGCCACTGCAGGGGGGAGCGAGGGACACACAGTGCGAGGATGAATGAGCCCCAGGTACAGGAATACAGGGTACCAGTGTTATCCAGGCCACCGGGGCTGAGTATATGGGAAGAGGGGGTATTACAAGAAGGAAGGGATGAATATAAGGACCCGGCCCATTAAATCCCACCTCAAACCCCACACTCCAGAATTAGAGGGGAAGGGAAAGTCCTGTGAGCTCATCTGCATATGCACACACTCTGCCCAACACTGGGGAATGAATGCCATTACTGGGTCATTTGAAGGTCATTGCTGGGTTGCATTAAGCTAGAGGAAAAGAGGGATCTGTGGCTGGCGCAGGATGAACGGGGGTAGGGAGCGGGTCCCATTCATTAGCTCCATCCTGGCTGGAAGAACCTTCCCCAACAGCCCTCACAGGCACATCTGAGGTCTTGGAGGAAAAAAAATGGCCACAAAGTTCCTGCCAGGAAGCTAGAGTTGTGTGTGCTAGAACTATGAGAAGTGGGATTTCTAGAACTTTGGGGGATGGATGGAAAAGGCAGCCACTATACCTGGGATGGGGGGAGTGAGAAGTGTTTGCAGATAAAGCCAGAATCTTCCCCCCAAGGAGAGGCCGCCATTTCATGAATATGTAAATCAACCCTGAGCCACTCCCCCCAGCAGGTGCCAGTTGGGTTCTACCTTCTTGCCCTCAAGAGCTACCCTGTGGGTGAGGAAGGTGAGATGTGCTCTCACATACGATAAAACAGTATCCCCCCACAAAAAAAAAGACAAGAAAACTCCTCTCAAATGGAAGCACTGTCTGACACAATCACAAACACTAATGCACACACACGCACACACACACATGAATGCAAACCACGCCCAAGCATCCTAACACAAGCACACAAATACTTACTCATGGACATCTACAAAATAAACACACAAATTCATTGGAGCATGCTAACACAGTCACTATATATACAGGCACACCAAGCCATCCCACATAAATGCGAGGGAAGCCCCCTCCTTCTCTTCCATCCCACCCAAGCTGTCTAGCCCCCACATTTAATTGGACCTCAAAGTCAACCCCAGGCCTGGAAGGCACCTCACTCTTCTAACACTGGTAACAAAGACTTAAATTATCATTCTCTGCTCCCACCCCACCCCATAGTGGGGAGTTTTGCAGCTATCCAGATAAAAGTGTGTTTTGAAGAAAAAAGAAAAGAAAGAAAGAAACTAAAGCCCAGCCCCAGCCTTTCAGAGTGATTAATCCCTGCTAATGATTTACCGATTTGCAGGAGAGCGTGTTCTGCATAACCGGATTGTGGGCATTAACACCAGTTCACAGGTTCCCATTCTGCTAGAAATGAAAGTAAATTTCAAGAGCAATTGACCACTCCTAATCTGAACAGTCTACTGATACACTAGGAGGACCCCACACACACACACACACTCCCACCCATAGACCTAGGGGCTGAGATGGGGGAAATGCAAGAAAAGATTTGTCCCAAAGAGATAGTTCACCTTCTATCCCTCCTTCCCTTCACCAAGACAGAGCACCTGAGATTAAATAAGTGAGGCTGCTTCTTTCTCCTCTGCCAAAGGCAGCACCCCACACACGCCTCCTCTGTCCTAGGTTCTAGAGGACACAGGAAGGACAGAAGAGGGACCAGACATCTGCAGGGACTCAGTTTAGGATGAGGCTTGAGAGCTGAGAACAATGATTATAGCCCATGAATGGGGAGCTTTCAGGAGGTGATGAGCACTACGATTCTCTCAGGTGGACAGTCACCCACACCACGGCAGCAGGTGAACAAGATCACACACACACACACACACACACACACACACACACACACACACACACAACCAGGACCCTGCCAGACTCTTCCAGCCAAAATCGGTCCAGCCCAGAACTAGCAGGGAAATGAGTCCCACTGAGCATGATTGCTCCTGACGCCATTGGACAAGAACTATTTGGGGGTTCTGCCTCCACTTACCTACACGGCCTGGGTAGAAAGTGGAGGAACCAAGTCACACTTTCTCTTTCCAAGCCTCCATCTGGGCAGTTATCTCCTTCCACCTTCTCAAACAGCCCAAGAGGAAGCATCCTGCCCAGTTTACAGATGAAGATATGGAGGGTCACAGAGCTTAGGAGACTGAGACTAGTCTGAGGTTATCCAGCAGGCTGAATCAGGGCCCAGATGAAATCCAGGACCCTTGACTCCCAAGCCAGACCCTATAAAAACACAAGATCTAGCCGGGCATGGTGGCACGTGCTTATAATCCCAATTCTTGGGAGGCTGAGACAGGAGGATTGCAGGTTCATTGCCAGCCTCAGCTACTTAGTGAGGCCCTCTGCAACTTAGTAAGAAACTGTTTCAAAATAAAGAATAAAAATAGAGCTGACGATGTAGCTCAGAGATAGAATGCCCCTGGGTTCAATCCCCAGTACTGCAAAAAAGAAAAGAACAAACAAGATCTGGGGCATAAGAAGGAGACCGGCAAAAGGGAAAGGAGTGGGCCGTGAGTACTGCCCCAGCCAGGCAGCCTCAGAGAAAGACTCAAAGCCCATGTGTGTAGGAGGACCTCCTAGGCAGGGCTCTTCTAGCGGTCTTTACATCTCTCCTCTCCTTAACTCTCCCTGGCATTCTTGACTTACAAGGACGCCAGGTGGCAGGTCCCTCAGCTCTGAAAAGCCTTGGTCTGCAGCCACAGCTGCCTTCTGCACTTCCCGCACTCCTGACCAACTGATCAGCTGCTGGAAGAGAGTGGCGGGACTCAGAGACCAAAGGGGGAAGCAGCCGGCCCCAGCTGACTCCAGTAGGCCCTGAGCAGGACTGTGTCTCCCTCTCCTCTCTAAACTTGTGCCTTGCATGCCATTGTGCAGACCCTCCTGCCCAGGATGTGGAAGTGAATGTTACAGTGCACGTGTGGCCACCGCCAGGGTGATGGCCACTGCCTGGCGACTGGTTGTATTCTAGAGGCCATGCCTGCGCCTCCCGGGAGGAGCTCTGCATCTGTGACCCGGGGCTTTGCAGACAGAGCTGAAGCTTGTGTAGCTGCTGCTCCTCCCTGCAGAGCCTACCCCCACCCCACCCGCCCCCTCCAACTCTGAGACCCCCCACAGCGAGGGCCCCATCTGCTGGAGGCTCGGTGACCTGTGTCAAATGAGCAGGCGCTCGGTCACACTCCAGAGCCTGGAGGAGGCTGCCGGCTCTGGGAAAGCCATGCAGCTCCTGCCTGGGGGCGGGCTGGGGGAGGGGGGGGGACAGGGGAGCTGCTGGGGAGGAAGGATCCGGAGCTTGAGAATGGCAGCCGCCTGGCTGGGAGCTGCCCTCCACAGACAAGCAAGGGGGGTGGGGGGAATATGAAAAGAAAGGGCTTCCCTGTTTCCTTGGGACTGGTTCTGCCACTAAACCACAAGGACCAAACTCTGGCCTGAGCACAGCCCCTTCCTGCTTTCTGATCCCTTGGGCAGATCTGTTAGTTCTTTCAGAGTGTGGATGGCCTGTGTGCCTCCAGGATGTGTGGGGTGGGCCTCTTCGTATGGTGCAGCTGGGTGGCAGAGTGCATGCGGCCGGCTGTGTGCCGTGGTGTGTGAATATGGAGGTGTGCCTATTTGTGTGAATGATGAGGCATGCCAGCTGACAGTCTCCATGTTTGTGACCCACGGGCCTGAAGGCCTCTTGGATCTCAGTGTCAGTGGTGGAATGCCTGCGATGGCCTACTTCAGCCTCCGTGTGGGTTGTGTGTGTCCCTGTTTAGACACATGCCTGTATTTGTCACTTGGTGTTGCTTTGTGTAACTCTGAATATTCAGCCTAATGATGCAAGTCCATGTGTTCCCAGCGTGAATCGGGAAGCCTGTGCCTGTGCTAAATTGCATGTCTGTATCTGTGTCATACGTGTGTGTGAGCACACGTCTGTTGGCTATTCCCTCACCATTCCGGGTCTGTCGGGTCAGGTAGGTATCAGACTTCCATGGGTACACCTGTGGCTGTGCGTTGTGGTACAAGGATGAGTTCTCCCAGGGTCTCTGAAGGTGATGCTCCTGGAGAGAGGGGCTGCTCGGCTGCAGGTGTCTACCAGAGGCCATGTCACAGCCCCCAGTGTCCCACACACAATCTCCAGGGACAAGGTGAGGAGGATGTTAAGACTTTCAGGGAGAAACTGAACTCCTAAGAACATGGAGACTCAAGACCAAATCTGTATCACTGTAGAGGTCTAAAATTTCCAGAGAAGAGAAAGGAAGTTTACCATTCCAAGTTTGAACTGTCGCTCACCCTCCGGTAGTGTCTAACATGTAAAGAACACTTGAATTACATCCTTGGAGCCTCAGAGCCATCCTGAGATACAGGTATTACTGTCCCCATTTTAAGGCAGAGAAACTGAGCCTCCAAGAGGCAAAGTAATTCATACAAAGTCACAGGCTGCAAACAGGAGTGATGAGATTGGGACTGATATTTTGAGCAACAAGGCAGTAGCCTAGAAGCCTGGCTACTTCTTAGCTGTAGACACCCCTCAATTCAAGCATGGACCTGGGAACACAGCTTCCAGAGTGCCAGCTGGCCCTGGCCTGTCCCTAAGAACTGCCAGAGATAGGACTGTGGGTTCTCATTGCCCTGATTGGCAAAGCTGCTACCTCCATAGGCACCCTCCCCCATCCCACAGCACCCGGGAGAAGTGGGGACACACAGGTCCTGTGCCTCTGGACAGGTAAGTTTCCTCATCTGTGCACTGAGGCTGATAATCTCAGTGCTCTCTCTCATGAGACTGAGAGGCACAAGTGAAAGGATGAACATATAAGCACTTTACAAGGGCACAATACCCACTGGTCATTGCTCTCCAAGCCTCAGCAGCAACTCCAAGCCTCTGGACATTACAGCACCTGTCCACTGTCCAGACACTTAACATCCTCCATGTAAGACAGATTATAGAATCACAGACCATCAGAGCTAGAAGGGCATGGGAGGTCAACTGGTCCAAACCTCCATAATCCTGCTCTACAAAGAAGGAAACTGTACAGATTCAGTTAGAGCTAGGGAGTTACTTGCTCACCTAAGTGCACTTTCAGAGAGATTTTCACTCCCACTGTCTCATACCACCATCTGCTTACTTTAGTGACACAGGTGGGCTGCCCATGGGACTGTTATTCCCAATTTACAGGAAGGAAAACCAAGGACCAGAGAGAATGGACCACAGTCACTCTTATGCAGGAAGACAGTGGCCGTTGCAAGTTAGAAGCCCACCCAGTGTCACACAGGCCTGGTGAGGGCTTCTTGGCAAAAGAGAAGACTTCATTGCGGAACTCCCAGCCTTGGTCTCACCTCCTCTGTCTGGGAGAAAGTCCAGGGATCAAAGTGGACCAGGAAGACCTGGGCTGCCTCAAGGTGACACCTCCTGGGCCAGAATCCAGAGTCCTGGGCTCAGACAATAGCAGCTAGAATGGGACCTAAAGGAGCCTGCTCAGAACAGTGGCCAGTGGCCAGACAAGGACAGTGGCCTGTCCCACTCTTTCCCTTGAGGACTAGCCAGAGGCTGGATTTGGGGCATTCAAGGCCCAGATGAGCACAATCTATGACTAGGGTAACTCTTGTCACTATCGATCTGTCCCAGGCACCCATGGATCATCCCAACAGCAGCTACCTCCCAAGCCCCCATCACCTTTCTTCATATGTGGAGGCTTCATTCCACTGTACCCACTTGCCCAGTAGGGGCCTAGCAAAGCCCCAGCTCAGGCCTGGGATCAGTTCCAGGGCCCTGGGATCTATGAATCCATGTGAGGTAAGATCAGGGACACAAAAGGAAGACTGGCAGTGGAGGCTTCCCTGGGGCCCAAGCCTGGGTTTAGGGAAGCTCGGAAGCTACGGTTCAGGCCACTGGTGTGGGGCCCAACATGGGGGAGGAGGCACAAAGGAGCTGCAGCTGACGTCCTACTCCACTCAGGATCCTTCCGGGAGTTCTCAAAGAGCTGCAGAGATGAGAAGCTGGGATGAGGAGGTGGCCGAATTCCACAGCGCACCATTACAAGGACTCCTCAATCTCGGCTTCTTTTCAGCAGCCCTCCGCAAGTGCGGGTAAACTCCAGCCCAGGGCTCCACGAGGCTGGACAGCTCCCGGACTGCATGCTGCATTTTTGAAGGACCAGCTGCCCTTCCCAGAGTACATACCACTCCTTTCCTAGAGCAAGTTTCCTCGGGGCGTGACCTCGCAGTGACCGCTGCCGAGGAGCCATTCAAGCCGAGAGAAGGGACGACCAGGCCACAGCAGCGCAGGACTGGGCCCAGTGCCCATCATCCCGGCTGATGGCGTTTTCCCCAGAGCCCCAGTTTCCACCTGAAGATCCTCTCGTTCCAGAACCCCAGAAAGCGGTCGGATCGCTGGAGCTAGCATTTCCGCAGAGAACCGCTGCCGCCCGCTGTCCTGGCGCGGAGCTGCCCGCGGGGTACTCACCTGGCCTCGGGGTCCTCGGGAAAAGGAAGGTATGCCCGCCCGCGGCGTGAAGCCCAAGCGGGTCCGACTCTGCCGGCAACCAGACGCACTTTCAGAGAGCCGCAGAGGTCCGCGTAGTTGTGACGACGAGTCTAGAGGGAGAAAAGGGGAAATCGAGACGGGCCAGGCAAGCGCACAGAGAAGCTCTCGGTGCAAGCTGGAAACCGCGGGAGGCGAGGCGGCAGAGGTGAGCAGCCACGCCAGAACCGAGCCGGGAACCCGCGCCGCCTTGCGCTCGCAGCCGCCGAGCCCCGCGGGAATCTTGGCCCGCAGGCAGCGGCACTGCAGAGGGACGCGTGCGGGGCTGAGTCGCTTCTCGGAGCCCGAGCGCCTCCCGGAGCCCGCAATCCCCGTCGCCCCGGTAGGGTGCAGGCGTGAATTCATTCAGCCGGGGTAGAATGTGGGACCGGCCGGGCTCCGAGTCTCCGGCGCTGGGGGAAAGTGGGGCCCACGCAGCCAGGACGAGAGGGGGTGCGGTCCCAGTGCCACCCCCGCGCCACTCCCCACGTGGCGGCCGCGCCCCCGGGGCGTGAATGTGTACGCGGACGGTAGGGGGGCTGTGAATGAAGCCCCGGCGGCCAATCAGCACGGCCAGCGCGCGGGACCCCGGGAGCGAGGCCCAATGGAGAGCTCTGGGCGGCCGGGCCGGGCGGCAGGCGGGCGCGGGGGGCGGGGGCCGGGGCCGGGGGGCGGGAGGCGGCTCCGCGGGCAGCCAATGGGCGGCGGGAGGGGTGGGGCTCCAGAGCGCCGAGCGGGTCGGGGCTTTAAGCCGGCGGAGCGCGGCGGCGGGGCCCGCAGACGGAGCGGAGCGGCGGCGGCGGCAGCGGCGGCGCGGCGCAGGGCGCGGGGCGGCATGGCCACCACCGCGCAGTACCTGCCGCGGGGCCCCGGCGGTGGAGCCGGGGGCACCGGGCCGCTCATGCATCCGGACGCCGCGGCGGCAGCGGCAGCTGCGGCGGCCGCCGAGCGGTTGCACGCTGGGGCCGCGTACCGCGAAGTGCAGAAGCTGATGCACCACGAGTGGCTGGGCGCGGGCGCGGGCCACCCCGTGGGCCTAGCGCACCCCCAGTGGCTACCCACGGGAGGAGGCGGCGGCGGCGACTGGGCCGGCGGCCCGCACCTGGAGCACGGCAAGGCGGGCGGCGGCGGCACCGGCAGAGCCGACGACGGCGGCGGCGGCGGCGGTTTCCACGCTCGCCTGGTGCACCAGGGGGCGGCCCACGCGGGTGCGGCATGGGCGCAGGGCGGCACGGCGCACCACTTGGGCCCGGCCATGTCGCCGTCGCCCGGGGCTGGTGGGGGCCACCAGCCTCAGCCGCTCGGGCTGTACGCGCAGGCGGCCTACCCAGGGGGCGGCGGCGGCGGCCTGGCCGGGATGCTGGCGGCGGGCGGCGGCGGCGCGGGGCCCGGCCTGCACCACGCGCTGCACGAGGACGGCCACGAGGCACAGCTGGAGCCGTCGCCGCCGCCTCACCTGGGCGCCCACGGACACGCACACGGACACGCACACGCGGGCGGCCTGCACGCGGCGGCGGCACACCTGCACCCGGGCGCGGGCGGTGGCGGCTCGTCGGTGGGCGAGCACTCGGACGAGGATGCGCCCAGCTCGGACGACCTGGAGCAGTTCGCCAAGCAGTTCAAGCAGCGGCGCATCAAGCTGGGCTTCACGCAGGCCGACGTGGGGCTGGCGCTGGGCACGCTGTACGGTAACGTGTTCTCGCAGACCACCATCTGCCGCTTCGAGGCCCTGCAGCTGAGCTTCAAGAACATGTGCAAGCTCAAACCGCTGCTCAACAAGTGGCTGGAGGAGACCGACTCGTCCAGCGGCAGCCCCACCAACCTGGACAAGATCGCGGCGCAGGGCCGCAAGCGCAAGAAGCGCACGTCCATCGAGGTGGGGGTCAAAGGCGCGCTCGAGAGCCACTTCCTCAAGTGCCCCAAGCCCTCGGCGCACGAGATCACTGGCCTGGCCGACAGCCTGCAGCTGGAGAAGGAGGTGGTGCGCGTCTGGTTCTGCAACCGGCGGCAGAAAGAGAAGCGCATGACCCCCGCGGCGGGCGCCGGCCACCCGCCCATGGACGATGTTTACGCGCCCGGGGAGCTGGGGCCCGGCGGGGGCGGCGCGTCACCGCCTTCCGCGCCCCCGCCACCCCCGCCAGCCGCGCTGCACCACCATCACCACCACACACTGCCCGGCTCGGTGCAGTGACCCTGCCGGCTGGGTCCCCGCCGGCGCGCGGCGAGGCGCGGGCGCGCGGCCTGGACTCTTTTTGTTCGGTTGCTTTGGATTTTACAAAAAGCCCAGAAACTTTCGAACAAAACCAAACACCCGGACGACCCTCTCCAGCGAGCGACGAAGACGGCCGATAGGCTGGGTCGCCCGAACCCTGGGAGAGTGAAGCGAAGATCCAGAACGCGCCAACTCACCCTGGGCATCCTGTCCGCCGCCTGCTCCCTGTCCCCATCCCCTCGACGACCCCCGCCCCTGCCCCCCGGGCTGTTCGGGGCCGGATCCCGGCAGCGGTCTCCCCACAGCGACAGGTAAAGCGGTGCGGGGTTAGGGATTCCCCGGGAGAGAGGACGAAGAGAGGAGAGTACCCCATCCCCTCTTCCCGGCGCGGACTCCCGAGCCTTCGGGGTCAAGGGTGGGGGGGCCGTCACTTTATTCGCTCCACGCCTCTTGTCTCTCAAAAGGATGCGCCCCATTCCCCTTTCTCCGGGCTTGGTTTTTTTTAATGATTTTTATTTATTCGTGGAGCCTCTCGGCTTCGGGGGTCCTTCTAACTCCGCCCGCGCCCTTAATTTAAATCGCTGTATACTGTATTTATCGGGGCCCCGGAGGGGAGGCCGCGAGAGCCGCGTCTGTGTATAAAAGCAGGAAATAGCCAAAGCTTTAATCTAGCCTAATTTATTTTTCCTCTTATCTTCCCCTACCTTCCTCCCAAAAAAGCAAAACAAAAACAAAAAAACAAAAAAAATCTAACAAAAAAATTCGAGTGTTCATTTTTCGTTTCGTTTTACCCGAGCCCGGGCTCGGTTCCCGGCCTCGCCGGAGGGGTCTGCGCTCTCACACACACCCGGCTTCTGCCCCGCTGCAGACTAACCACCGCACCGCAGGGCTCCGGCTCCCCGCGGGGCCCTGCCCTCCTGGCCATAGCAAACGAAACTTGGAAAAGTTGGAGATATTTTTTAACCAGCTGTAGAAATAAGCCGTTCCCTGAGAACCTTCTGCCTGATTCCCTGCAGCTTCCTTCTGCTCCCTTTCCAGCCCCTCGGGATGCGGGATGCTAGGGGGAGGCCAGGAGAGAAATTCCCCAAGTTTGGGGTGAGGTGGGAACCATGTAAATATGTGAGATATGTACACACTGGCGGGGGGGAAAAGAAACATTTTGTGCTCGGTTTTTATTTTTGGTTTTCTGGGTTGTCCTCCTCCCCACCCTAAAGGATTTTGTATACCCGACTAATCCGAAAAAGATATTTTAATATGATTTCCTGTCTGACCCATCTATTTATTTTCTGGATGTGTTTGGAGCTTCCCCCTTCTCCATTTCTTCTTCTGTTTGTTAAGGTTTGAATTTAAATTTTGTTTTTATTTTATTTTATTTTATTTTTTGGAACAATGTTTTGGTGCATTCTCTTTGTATCTTTATTGCAAAAAAAAAATGTAGACTGGGAAGTTCCCTTTATATTTATGTTATAGTAAATATTTTATTACTCACATAAACATGTACCCCAGGGCTGTGTCCTGTTCTCTTTACTCTTAGGGCCTGGTTGGTTTTGGGGTGAAGCGATGCAATGCCTTGCCTCACCTCCCCTAGAGTTCTGGCCTCACTAAGAAAGATCTTGGAAGAAAGGGACCTCAGGACTTTCTTCTGGGCCAGCCTCAGAACTGCCTTTTACTTGGGCAACAATTGGGGCCCTGCCTCAAGTGCTTCAGTCTATGGAAGATGAAGCCGCCCCATATCTCCCTCCCATAAATAGACTCCTCAGACCAAACCAGGGCCTAGAACAGTGAGCCACAAACACTACATGGGACTTGGGTTAGCCAGTCCTCGGGCACGACTCCACTACTCTTATTAGCCAAGGAATAAGCCCATCTGAGCCTGGACCACCCGCCAAGATTCTCTCTATCCCCTGCCTGGCACCCAAACTCCTAACTTTGGTTTCACTTTGCAGCCTATGGTGAGGTCCAGATTAACTTAACCATTCTGGGCCCTGATGCAGCTAGAAGCCGGGTCAGGCCTCACCATCCTATCCCAATTGGCTTTGCACCCATAAATAAATGGTACCCATGCCCCACCTGGACCTACCAGGTGTTCTAACAGCCTAGACTCGGGGCCATTCAGTGATCCTGCAGAACTAAGCCTGGGAGGAAGCCTGTTTGCTTGGGCAAAGCCAGTCCCGCTTTGCAGACAAACCACTCGCCCCTACTTTCTTGGAGAGAAATAGGGGCACAAACAACCATGCCACCAGAAAGACCCGATATATCTCCAGAGGTGGGCACCCAAGAACCTCACCCTGCACAGCAGGGAGTTGCGCATTTGCTGGTGGGAGGGAGGACTCTGGCTGTGCAGTGTGACTTGGAGGGAGAGCATAGATATTCTGAGACGTTCCCCAGTCAAGCTTTCAGCAGCAACGCCCCCTCGGACAGTCAGGGTGGCTGGTGGCAGATCTGGGTTCACATCCAAAGCCTGAGACCACCTGTGTGTCAGTCAAGATTTTATTTTTCCCCTTAAAACAACTTCCGTTGCCTTCATAGATGTGGTTCTTTTCCCTTTTCGGGAGAAATCACATGAGGTTTCTCTTACTCTTCTTGGAGCCAAAGCTTGAAGGCAAAATCCCTTGGCTGGGGAGAAAGCTGTGTCCCTAGTGAAGGGGTACATGGGACCCCCATGCCAGGAAAGCTGCCCAAGTCCAGGCCTATGAGAGGGCCCGGCGGCATCCGAGTTGCCTAGAAAGGTGTTCCCAGTCCCCCAGGTTGGTGGTTCCTGGCTAGGTGAGGGCCTCAGGATCTGACTCGGCCAGGCCGATAGTTCCCAGTGACTTTCTAGGCTCTGTCCCTTAATCTTGGGAGGAATTGTGTGCAAGTCCAAAGGCTGCTGTGGTTTTCAAGAGCTCAGCTTCTTACTCCCCGTTCCCTTTTTTTTTTTTTCCTTTTTTTTTTTCTTTTGTGGTACTGGCGGTTGAACCCAGCAGCATTCTCCCTCTAAACTACACCCCTAGCCTTTTTTATTTTTTTTTTGAAACAGGGTCTTGCTACGTTAGTGAAGGTCTCACTAAGTTGCTGAGACTAGGTTCGAACTAGCAATTCTCTTGTCTCAAGCCTCCCAAGTACTGGGATCACACCCATCCCCATTCCTTTTTTAGCTCCTTCAATCCAGCCTCATGAGTGAATAGCCCTGTAATTGGCACCAGTGTCCCAGCTGTGCCCTGAACTGGCACTTCTTAAAGAGGAGGCGAGTACTTGCTCGCCAGCAAGGTGATGCACATCTGGGAGCCACTGGCCACTCTTTCTTGACCTCACAATTCTCGATCCACAAAACTTCGAAGCCATCCCACACTTCTCCCTCCTCCCTCCTCCCTTCTTTCCGGCATTTGCCCCAGCCTCAGGGCCCTGAGTGAAAACAGACGAAGTTCCAGCCTCCTGGCATCTGCAGGCCCAGAGCCTCAGCAGGTTTTGAGGTGGGAAGGGCTACCAGGATGATGAGGCCTTTCACTGCCTGCAGGTGACACCAATTGATTGATTGATTTCCTAATTGTCTGCTTAATCCTGTAGAAGAGGGTAGGTTTATTATTTAAGCAAGTCAACTCAAAAACAGCAAAACAATGCAGCCTCCCAAGAACCAGCAGCAGCCGAGGAACAGAACCACAAAAAAAAAAAAAAAAAAAAAAAAAAAAAGGGTGGGAAAGGGAATGGAAGAAAATCTTCCACTTTGCAAAGATTTTGCTTAATCAGACACCAGCCTAGGACAGCTACTGAATGACCAACTCTTAGTTGCGGAAGACCCCAGGGCTTCTTCCCAGAGACTCTAGCCCAGGTTGACAGTAGGAACCTCAGCCCCTTTGACTTTCTAAGGAGAAAACTGGAGGGAGAGAAATATTTTTCCCTGGATAGAATAGAATTTAAGAAAGGCACCGGTAACCGGGCGTGGTAGCACAAGCCTATAATCCCACTACTTGGGAAGCTAAAACAGGAGGAGCACAGGTTCAAAGCCAGCCTCAGCAACATGTTTCCAATAAAATTAAAATAGGGCTGAGGATATAGCCTGGAGGTAGAATGCCCCTGGGTTCAATCTCCATTGGAAGGAAGGAAGGAGAGAGAAAGGGAGGGAGGGAGGGAGGGTATGCACAGGGAAGCTGGGCTGAGACAGGAAGATCACAGATCTGAGGTCTCAGAAACTTAGTAAGACTTTGTTTCAAAATAAAAAATAAAATAGGCTGGGGGTGTAGCTCAGAGGCAGAATGCCTCTGGATTGAGTCTCCAGTACAAGGAAGGGAGGGAGGGAGGGAGGAAGGGAGGAAGAAAGGAAGGAAAGAAGGAAGGGAGGAAAGAAAGGTAGGCACTGGGAGCTGTGGGCTTGCCCACAATTTCTCCGTCCATGTGTATGTGTGTCCTCCAACTCACTCCAGAGAGCCTCAGACTTTCTTTCGTTCAAGAGAGGCACACATCTCTGGCATCAACCTCCAAAAAAGCCCAAGCTTTCCCTAGCAAATTTGGGATTTCCCGATCCCATCTCCTTCTCCTTCACACTTAAATTATTTCCTGTAATCCTGCAGCCACAGGTTCTGGTAGTCAGGACTTCACTCTCCTCACGGGAACCTCCCCACGTTGGTGTAAGAATTTGTGTGTGTGACACTGTGCCTGCAAAACCGTAGCCGATCGCAGAGGTAGGAGAACGGAAAAGAAAATCCAAGCTACACTGCAAATTCTCTGAGCTGGAAGAACATTTGCAGAGTGGGGTAGCCAACATTGGAAGGAAGAAAGGAAGCTGTCGTGGTCACCTATGGTCGTCCAGGCAAATCCAGAAGATACCCTGCCCTCAGCCCCAAGGATGTTGATATTCTCTCCCACCTTCTGCCTCAGGAGGCTGCACTAGCTTCTGTGTTGCCTGGCATAGGTCCTGAGCAACCATCCCTTGGCCCTAGGAATTGACTGACTATCCACAGGACTAGCTGACCCCCAACTACAGCTGTCCATTTGGAGCTGTTTGGAATTCATCCTCCCCTCAGTTCAATCCCCCAGCGGTCCACCCAGGGCCAGGCTGCCACCCTCCTTGGGACTTTCTCCAGCAGGGCGTAAGCTCCAGAAAGGAAACTTACCTATGCAAGGGTTGGAGTGAGAGGAGTTTGGGTATCTGGCCCAGCTCCTTCCCCTAGGCTTAGCCATGAGGATCTACCTAGGCCCTTCAGCTTAGAGGCTGACAGCAAAGGCAGGTAGCCGAGCCATCAATCTTGTCCCTGCCTGTCATATTTGAAAGCCCTGAACTTAGTGGTTGGCCAGCCATTCAGGGCTCCCCCTTGCAGCCTCTGAGCACTCCATGTGGGAGGACTACCCTCTATTGGTCCCAGAGCTGGGAGGAGGCTGCAGTCACTAGAGCACCCTGAACTTGAGCACGCCCCCCAAATCAGCTTCAAGATAGCTACTCTATGGAATGAGCCAGCTAACGCGGAGGCAACTGTAGCCTCCAAAAGAAGCAATCCTGCCTCTCACACACACACACGTACACATATGCTTGCTCATGACCCTTCCCTCACCATCTACCACCTCTCATTTGCACAGCAATGCTCAGAAATGCACCATCACACACTGCTACCTTTTCTATCTCTGTCCAGCTCACACCCATCCCCATCACGCCTCCTCTCAGCAAGTTAAAACACAAGCCCAGGCCCTCTCCAACTTGCTCACTCACATGTGTGCTAACACACCCATGGTTTCACCCACGCCACTATTCTGGTCATCCAGGACCAGCTTTCTGGTCTTCAACACTGAGCTCCTAGCAGTCCCCAGGTAGCTGGTCCATGCAATACTTTATTGAGCACACAGAGCCATCCTGGGTAGCATTTGACCTGTTCTTCTCCTCTCAGGATTTCCATGCACCTACCCCACAAACCACTTTCCAAACACATCCCTGCCCATCATTGCCCCAGCTCCTCCCAGCTCTCTTTCTGTTCCTTTCAGATAATTAAAGTTAGGCTCTGTGTTTGTATGTATGTGTGATCTTATTTTTTAAACACACACCCCCACACGTACATATGCGTGTATATATACAAACACACAGCAATTAGATCTATCCATCCCGCCATCGTCCTTCCCATGCAGTAAAACCTCACTCAGCTCTGCACATGCCCCCCGCCCCACCACGTTGCCATGCAATGCACCCCGGACTCAATCACAGGCTCCTGACGTCTCACACACACATGCACACACTCACGCACGCACATGCTCAGGCACACACACGAGGACAGGTACCCGCGCACGGTGGCGCTTCCAAGGGGTTATGCCCACTCCTAGCTCTCTGGCGCTTCTCCAAAGGCATAACCCACCTCCTGCTCCCCACCTCCCTCCAGGATATCTGAGTGGACTCTCCTCAGATGACCTCGGTACCAGGACGGCTTTGCTCCAACCCCCACCACGCCCCCCACGCGCGCACGCACACCCCGGTGGACACGTCTCCCGTCTCCCGCCGAGCCTGACCAGGGCGGGCCTGGGTATTATTAGGCTGCGGAGACAGCACGGAGGCATATGGTCTCGTACACAAGAAATAATGTTCATGTTAAATCAGACCTCATGCATAATGCATGGTGCCTGATCTCACATTATTTTGGGTGTTCGTCAAAATCAGTGTTCTTCTTTCTTGCGAGGGCTCCTGAAAAGAAGGGAAAAAAGGCATTTGCTAATTACACCCACAGCCGAGACCCGGGAGCCTCCCTCTGCCCCGCTTCACCCGCCGGTGGGTCCCGGCTGTCCATTGGTCCCTCCCTTCTGCTCCGTCTTCCCTGCACGCACGGGAGGGGTTGCCTCGGGTTTGTGGCAGGCGTAAGGCCCCCGTGTTATTTTTATTTCTTTTTCTCTCTCGGCTCTCTGTCCCCGGAGGGTTCTGGGGAATAGCAGTGGCTCCGTCGCTCTCTCACACCCGATTCATTTGCCGTTTTATGAACTCCCCGTTGATTCATCGCCTCCCTAAGTCAATGATTCACTCCTGATGGCTTTTCAGAAATCCTTCTTCAAAGGCCCCAGATTATTCGGCTTTGAACAGGAGCAAGAGCTGGAGCAGACCTGGACCCTGCGCTGCTACTGTTCCAGTGGCCTGGGGTGAAATACTGTCACCAACCTGGGGCTGGGTCAGCCTGGGGAGGACACGGTGCTCCCTCCACGCAGAAGCTGGGAGAGCTGACCCAGAAGCTCGTGGACACATCCAGCCCCATGGCAGGGCTCCTCCAGCCTCCGTGGGTCATCTGCCTTCTCCCATTGTCATCAAAGTCCCTCAGGAAGCTCCCCAGGCCTCCCGGGAGTCAGAGAGCAGAGCAGTGAATCACGGGGGCTGTGGGACCAGACAGACCTGGGTACCAATCCTGGCTCTCCTTCTTATCAGCAGTGGAACCTTAGGCCAGCTACTTACATTTCTGTGCCTTGGTTTCCTAGTATGGTGACAATGGCAATTCCCTTATGCTAGGGTTATTTTGAGAATTAAGTGGGGCCGGGGGTGGTGGCACACACCTGTAATCCCAGGATTTAGGCTGAGACAGGAGGAGAGTATGTTCGAAGCCAACCTCAGTAACTTAGTGAGACCCTATTTCAAAATGAAAAAATAAAATAGGGCTGGGAGTGTGGCTTGGAGATAGAACACCCTTGGGTTCAATCCCCAGTACTACAAAAAATAAATTAATAAATAACAAATAATATATAAATAACAGGGCTGGGGGTGCAGCTCAAGGGTAGAATGCTCCTGGGTTTGATCCCCAGTACCACACTAAATATATATATTCACTCTCCCTCTCTCTCTCTATATATATATATATGGAGAGAAAGAGAATTAAGTGTGATATTGTACACGTAGTGTTTCGCATACGTGATGAATGAATGAAAGCTGCTTTGTATTGTAAAGCCTGGGCAGGACATTGTGCACAAACCAGTGAACAGGGAAGAATGCCATACTACAATGAGCTTTTACAGCAGCCCCACTCTGTTCAAGGCACTCTGACACCGTACCTGCCCATCACTTGCTTTGTGCTTTACTTTCACTATCTCACATTATATATTCCTGTTTTACAGATGAGTGAACTGGTACCCACAGAGCTGCCAGAGCAGCAAGACTAGTTCGTGATAGCAGCTGGGATAAAATCCACTTTATCTGACTTCTGGGCACATGTTCTTTTTATACCTCTTACCAGTGATGTTCAGTGCTTGGGTATTTGTTCCAAAGTGGAAGAGAAGTTCCAAAACTCAGGACTGGGCTAGGGAGAGAGGCTGGGGACCAAAAGTGCTAGAGCTAATTGGCTAGGATCTGCCTTCCCCTGCCCCACTTCACTACCCACAATCAGGTACATCCCAAGGAGCTCAAGGAAGTTGGGAACTTTGCCTAAGATTATCAGGATGGTCAGGAAGCCTTCCTGATTGACCCATTTCTAGCCTCCAAATACTGAGCAGCCACACATAGCAGCTAAGAATATGCCAGGTAGCATGGTGCACACCTATAATTCCTATACTTGGGGGACTGAGACAAAAGGATTGCAAAGTTCCAAGCCAGCCTCTGCAACTTAGTGTGACCCTGTTTAAAAATTTTTAAATGAAACAAAAAAGGGCTAAGGGTGCAGCTCAGTGATAGAGGGTCTCTGGGTTCCATCCCCAGTATGGCAAAATATATATATTTACATATATTTACGATATATGTGTATATGTGTAAATTTACATATATTTGTGTATATAAATATATATTATACACATGCATGTGTGCGTGTGTGTGCACGTGTGCATGCGTGCGTGTGTGTGTGTGTGTGTGTGTGTGTGTGTGTGTGTCCCTGGCATCTGCCCAGGCATTCTTCTTGGCTACACCACCTACTACCCATGGGTCTTATGGCAGGCCATTTGAGCTCTTCATGCCTCAGTTTCCTCACCTGTAAATGAAGATAACAGCACCTAGCTGGTAGAAGTGCTGTGAGGACTAGATGAGAGATGATATATGCAAACACTTAGAAGAGGGCCTGGCACATTGTGAATGCACATTAAATGTTAGCTATAAAAATAATTTTATATGTACAACATATATTATATTATTGCTAGGCTGAAGCAGTGGCAGAAAAATAATGCCTGGTGTTTCCCCCACTTCCTCCACCCCTGCCTAGAGTTATTTCTCTCTAGCCTCAAAACCACTGTGGAAAGAAAAGCTCCAGATCTCCATCCCCAATCCACAGATGAGGAAATTGAGGCCCCGGGATGGATGTCGAGGGCCTTGCCCAAGATAACCTTGAAGGTGCAACCTCTCAACCTATTCCCAGCACCTGCCTGTTTGTGGCCACCCCATGTCCCCAACAATGTACACTGAGCCTTTTCTACATACTAAGCTCTGTGCTGGGCTCTGGGGAGACAGCAGCCAGCAGGATAGGGAAGGCCTCATGCAGTATGGTTCCACTGAGCTGGGCTGTGAACAAGGAGTGGGGTTTGCCTGGTTCAGGGCCTGATCCCACAGAGGCAAGTCACTCATCCCCAGAGCCCTCAGACTCCACTCATCCCCCCGTTCTGGAACCTTCATGCCTTTCCTGCCCTGCTCAGGACCCTCTCCCCGATGGCCCCTGCCACACCTTTGACCTTAGCACAGAAGATTCAACTCAGGTCAGGGTCTCTAGACCCTGTGGAGCCACCTACCATGTGACTAAATCTGACTATAGATTCCTTCAGGCCCCCATTCCTGGTTCTACTACATCTCCACCAGAGGTTGGCCACCAGAGCCTGTCATGGGGCAGCCCAGCCTCAGATCCCTGGGTCCAGGCATTGCTTCACAATCCATCCCAAAGTGGATCATTTGTCATTCCTGGACCTCAAAATATGAAGCAGGCATTCCCTGATCCATTCATCTATCCATCCATCCTACACCTATCCACTCATCCATTCATCAACTCACCTACCCATCCAGGCAACCATCCACTCATCCAAAGACCCACCCATCCATGCATCCATTCATCCGTCCACCCTTCAACCACCTCTTCAACTATCCATCCGCCATCCACTCACCCAAGCATGTAATTTAGCAATCAGGTTGAACATAGAGATAGATAAAAACACCTGTCCTTGAAACATTCCTGCATTAATTTAATTCCCTCCTTGCTTCTCTATCTTGTAGGAGAGGTATATGAGGGCCTATGTGCAAAAATTGTTTGGAGGGAAGTCTATTTTTTTTTTTTTTTGGTCTTTTGGTCTTTTGGTGTGTGTGTGTGTGTATGTGTGTGTGTGTGTGTGTGTGTGTGTGGTTTTGTTTTTTTATTTTTTTTTTTCTTTCTTGGCACCAGAGATTGACCCAGGGGCTTTCTACCTCTGAGCTATACCTCCAGCCCCTTCTTTTTTCTTTTCTTTTTCTTTTTATTTTTGAAACAGGATCTTACTAAGTTGCTGAGGGTCTTGATAAGTTGCTGGGACCAACCTCAAACCTGCAATCCTCCTATCTCAGCTTCCCAATGGATTACAGCTTGAAATCCACTGTATCTGTGAATCTTGCATGTTGGAGTGCTAGAGCTTCCACATCCCCTCATTTATCCAGGGCACCATAGGCGTGGTCCACATGGCCTCTGCATCACCTTACGACTCTCCCTGGTTCTCATTTCTTATTCCAGGGATGCCAAATGCTGACCTAAATTAGAGAGAGGAAGGAAATCACCAACATAACTTCTGCCAAGACTGAAGATCAATGCTAGGACTCTGTTTTCTATCAGAAATGGTGGCTTCATCACAGAAGGCAGATACAGTACAATGTTCTAGTCCCAGGTTTGTCACTACCTAGACATGTGATTTAGAGCAAATCCTCAACTTCTCTACCAGGACAGTGTGAGGGGTGGTCTATGGATCTTCCCAATTTCAAGGTTCTTGCTTGTCTTCCAGCCTGGGTGGGCCTGCTCCTCTGACAATGGGGCCTCTCTGACCGGCCCACACACGAGAAAGAGTGGGAGATGACGTGGTTGGCGTCCAGGGCCCTGAGTCCTCTCTATTCAACCCCACCTCCCCTGACACAAACAACCCTCAGTCGCCTCCCTCTTCCACCTCCCAGCAACTGGGCACAGCTGGGGCCTGCTATGCCCTGACCACCCCATGAATCACCCCTCTATGGTCTCTGGGGGAGTGGTCCAGGGAGCATCCTACGCCCTACGAGGGGTGAGGGCCAGAATCATGGCCCTCAAGCAAGCAGTGTGCACAGAAACAATGGGGGCCTGTGGCAAACAGTCGGAATGCAGCCATTGTCCTGCCCTGGCCCCCAACCCCAAGGCCTCAGGTCCCCAGGCTAGGCAGGCTGGCGTGGGTCGGTGCGTCAGGCGCTCGTGTGCCAGGGCCAGGGACACACGGCCTGCAGCTTCCCCTCCCTGGGTAGGCAGGCGGGTAGGCCGATGGGCCAGTCCCCACCTCCACACCCAGCCTCCAAAAGGAAGCCAAGCACAGAATGAAGAGATCAAGACGGGATGCAAGGAAGCCACAGCAGCCTCCAAGCCGCCCATCCCTGGGGTACTTGGAGCAGACTCTCAGAGAAGGGGCCTGGCAGCTCCCAGACCCAAGCTATACATCACAGTGGGGAGGGGACCACATTAGAATAATGCAGGATTAGAGTGGGGTTGCTATAGCGACGTATTAGGGCAATACATCTAGGGAGCCCCAGCCCCTTGGTGATGTATGGCTCTGCTCAGCTGTGGGGAGCAGAGGGAGGGGACCTGTCCCACCCCTCCGAGAGAGAGCAGACATCAAACAATCTCTTCGTTGGGGGACAACATCTGCCTTAGACTCCAAAAATAGGCATCTCCGGAATCCCATCAAACCTGAAAAAGATGCCCTGCCAACCTCCACCATCCACTTTAGGCCATATCCAATGAAGCCAAACCACTTGAAGCTGTTAATTTGAGCAAAGTCCTGAGAGGAAGGGTGAGGGCACCTGTGCTGTCCACTTCTCGCCCTGAGGCGTGCCGGTGTCTACCTCTGGGCATCCCACCCCGAACTAAGCCAAAGTCTGGGAGTTTAGCTTCCCTACACACACTCACAGGGCCACTGAAAGGATGTGCAGGTGGTCCTAGTGAAAAAAAAAAATTGGATGAGGCTCCCAGCAAAAGAGAACTCAGCAAGGAAACCTCACAATAGCTGGGCGTAGTGGCCTATAGTGCCAGCTACTCTGGAGACTGACGCAGAAAGGTCGCAAGCTTGAGGCCAGCCTGGGCAACTTAGTGAAATCCTGTCTCAAAATAAAGTAAAATAGCTGGGCACGGTGACGCACACCTGTAATCTCAGTACTTGGGAGACTGAGACAGGAGGATCACAGATTCGAAGCAAGCCTTGGCAATTTATCGAGGCCCTCAGCAACCTAGTGAGACCCTGTTTCCAAATAAGAAATAAAATCAGGCTGGAGGTGTAGCTCAAAGGTAAAATGCCTCTAGGTTCAATCCCCAGTAGCACAAAAAAATAAAATAAAAAGGGCTAGGGATATAGCACAGTGGTAGAGTGGTTGGCTAATATGTGCTAGCCCCTGGTTTTAATCCCCAGTACTACAAAAAAATTAAAAATAGTAGGGCATGGTGGCATAGACCTGTAATACTAGTACTTTGGAAGCTGAGACAGGATGATTGCATGTTCAAGGCCAGTCTTAGCAAATTAGCAAGACCCTTAGACACAATGAGAGTAAGGCATGGTGGCTCACGCTTGTAATCCTAGTACTTGGGAGGCTGAGACAAGAGGATGGCAGGTTCACAGCCACTTAGTGAGGCCCTCCACAACTTAGTGAGACCCTGTCTCAAAATAAAGAATAAAAAATAAGGCTGAGGGTATAGCTTGGAGGTAGAATTCCCCTGGGTTCAATCCTAGTACTGCCAAAAAAAAAAAACCCTTAGACCCTATTTCAAAATTTAAAAAAAATAAGCAGAGCATGGTGGCACACACTTGGGAGACTGAGATATGAAGATCACAGGTTCCTGGCTAGCCTCAGCAACTTAGTGAGGCCCTCTGCAACTTAGTAAAACCCTGTTTCAAAATAAAATAGGTCTGGGGGTGGAACTCAGAGGTAGAATGTCCCTAGGTTCAACCCCTAGTACCAAAAATAAATAAATAATAAAATAAACTTGACATAGTATTTGCAATGGTATGTCACAAAGTTAGGTCTTGGGCTTTTTCTGAACTGCGGTACCAGCTTGCCATGTCCTGGACCTCAACCCACTGGGGAGTTTAGGGGGAAATTCTCAAGATACCCCCATCTGCTACACCCACCTCAGCACTTTAGTGAAGAGGAAGAACAGATAAACCCATTCAAGAAGCCGGGCGTGGTGGCCCACGCTTGTAATCCCAATATTTAGGAGGTTGAGACCGGAGGATCCGGGTTCGCAGCCAGCCTCGGCTACCTAGTGAGGCACTCCGCAACTTAGTGAGACCCTGTTTCAAAATAAAGAATAAAAAATAGGACTGGGGGTGTAGCTCAGAAGTAAAGTTCCCCTGAGTTCAATCCCCAGTACTGAAAAAAAAAAAAAAAATTCAAGAATCATAGGTGTGAGTCGGGTATGGTTGGGCACACTGTAATTCCAGTACTTGGGAGGCTGAGACCAGAGGATCCCGGTTTGAGGCCAGCCTCAGCTACTTAGTGAGGCTCTCCACAACTTAGTGAGATCCTGTTTCAAAATAAAAGAATAAGAAATAGGACTGGGGGTGTAGCTCGGAGGTAGAATGCCCCTGGGTTCAATCTGCAGTACTGAAAAAAAAAATTTTTTTTAAGGGATGGAAGTGTAGCTCAGAGGTACAATGCCTATAGGTTCAATCCTCTGTATAACAACAACAACAAAAAAGGAATCATAGGTGTACAGCCAGGTATGGTAGCACATGCCAGTAATCCCAATACTTGGGAGGCTGACATAGGAGGATCACAGGTTTGAGGCTAGCCTCAGCAACTAATGAGACCCTGTTTCAAAATAAAAAATAAACTAAGGCTGGGGGCATAGGTACAATGCCCCTGGGTTCAATCCCAGTACCACATACATGCACACACACACACGAATCATAGGTACACCCCTAAGTGTGTCCCTGTGTCTCTTGACTTTCCCTGAGTACCATTCCTATGTATAATTCACGTGTGCATGTGCGCACGTGCGCGCACACGCACATCCCTTGCTTCCTCGCTGAATGGTAATTTTTAGCTAATTCATTGATTACAATAATTACACAACCTGCCCCGAAGCCTTCCTTTTTGCTTTTGCAAGTGGCACTGCAGAACTGGGGGTGTGGCTCAGTAGCAGAGCACTTGCCTACCACACACAAGGCCCGGGGTTCAATCCTTAGCACTGGAAAAAACAAAAACAAAAAACAGAAAATGGCATTGCAGCTCCAGCACTTTGAAAGTCACAGCTCTGGCTCCAGCCCCAGATCTAAGACGCTGACCACAGAAGTCATTCCCTCTCCCCAAAGGACACAGGTGAAAGGACAAAGCGGAGCGGGGGTGCTAACCTCTACACGAGCACCCTCGTGGGAGACACACGCACACACACTTCGGCCTCATCTATGGTGTCGTATCCATATGGAAGAAACTGGGGCTTTATTCCTAATGGAGATGAGTCTTTACAGGGGATTTCTTCTCTCCCAGTCTTTCATCTTCTGTGTGTCTCCCTTCTCAACATTCACGTATACACAATCACACACAAATACACACACACACACACACACACACACACACACAGAGCGGAGCAATGAACAAGACTGAAAGGGAAGGTAGGTGGAAGACAGAGTGAGTGCATGCCCAGAGGGCAGTTCCTGGGGCTGGGTGGCAGGGTGCCCAGGCCCTGAGTGGGCAGGAGACTTCATGGCTTCCTCTCTTCCCTAGCCAGCGACCAAAGGTCAACTCAGCCGGCTCAGCCACGTGCAGTCCACCCACATCCCTGGGCAGGTCACAGGAGACCAGGACCCAAGCCTCATCAATATTCCATTGTCCTCCAGAAAAACTCCCTGCAGCCCAGGGCTGGTCACCGCCCTCTCGGGGGTCTCTCCACATTCACCTCACCTGGGGGACAAGCGGAGTGATGCTCAACTGGTCCTATCCCTCTTTGGGACTTTACATACCCTTCTAAGACTTGGGGAGGTGCCTTCCCTCGGCACTGAGAATGCCTGGGGTGGAAAGGCACCAGAGGAAGTGCTCTCTTTCTCGTGTTCTCTGAGGGGCACATAGGCCACCATGCCACCCCCTCCCTGCCCATTCCCCAGATGTTCTGGAGGGAAAGAGAGCACAGCAGAGAAGGCCGAAGTATAGCCCTGAAGGTCATCTTGCGCGTCAGCAATGGGAGCGGCCCCGGAGCCCCTTGCGCCCTGGCTCCCGGCCTGGACCACAACACAGGCCCCATTGACTCCTGTGCATCCTCTTTCCCAAGATGCTCACAAAGCTGTGGGCTCGAAGTCCTGCCCACGGGCCCCCGAGTCCCGCAGGACCCACCCAGGGAAGGAGGCCAGAGCTGGCTGGCTGGACACACTCCAAAGGGGGCAGGAGGACGAGCACTGCACCTACACAAGAATCTCCCAGATCTGGGCTAAAGTCCCTCGTGGTCAACTTCTAGGTCCTGTCCTACCCAGCCTGGAATGGAGTTAGTCCAGGCTGGGAGCCAGGACCCAAGGGTTCAGCACAAGGCTAGGCTCTGGAAGACAATGGGATGTTGATGAGGCTTTAGTCCTGGTCGCACATGGAGACCCAGCTAGGACAGATTCTCTGCCTGTGCCACCACTGCCCACCCTTAATCCTATTTACACCTTGCAGAAAGAAGGACAGCTCCCCAACCCTACCCTGGCCTCTGGCCCACCTTCTATCTCCTACAAGGGAGTCAGGTGAGGAAAGATGGCTGTGCCTGGGGGAGGGGTTGGAGGAAAGCAGAGGCTGAGAAGCTCCAGCCCCTCTGGGGGCTCCAGGAAGGGGAGGGCTGCCCCAGCAGGATGACAGAGAGATGATTAAACCCACAGAGAAGATTGATAAGGGAGCTAAACAGCTGCAACTCTGCAAGGTGGGCTGGGGACAAATCTCATCTTGTCCTGGCGGTGCTCAAAGCACTGGGGAGGAGGGGCTGGGCCAGCCTGGCTGAGCTCATGACCTACACAAGCTCCAGAGCAGGAGTGGGGGGATGGTGGGCCTCCTCCTCACTTCTCCACCCCCCCCACACACACACACACACCAGGCCTCCGACAGTGGCTTTCCAAGCTCAGCCCCGATTCCCTGCCACCCCAGAGGCTCCCGCCCCCCTTGACACCTGGGCAGCGCACCCCTTCTCACCGATGCCCCTTCACCCACAGCATCTCTGTCTCAGCTCTCACTCTCGTTATTATTAGATGTGATTTACAGCGGAAGCGCTGAGTCAGACAAACCAAGATTCCCCAGAGGGAGGCAGTGGGAGAGGAGAGAGTCCAGGGGAGCCGGTCTTCTCCAAGCAGAGTCCTCAGAAGGGAGCCAGGAGGTGGGGGCACAGGACTCCGGCTCCCTGGATGAGTGGGGAGTTCACCTCTGCTGTTTCTCCTGTCTGGCCGGGCCTGGGGTGCTCACCTGGGACTCATGGACATTCACACCCCTTTTCTGACCCCCACCCAAGCCCTTGGCCTCTGTCCTGCTAGTCTCTTGATTGTTCTTTGGCAAGGTGGAGAGAACAGCCCAGGAATCCTGAAACCTGGAAGTGAAGCATTTCTGCGGGGCTCCTGTTTCCTCAGACCAGGAAGGTTCACGGCTCTGAAGGCTCTTGATTTCCTGGCTCTCAGAGGGAAAGAGGCAGAAAAAGTGCCTTGCTGGGGTCCCAGCCCCCTCTTTCCAGAGACCACTGTAGGAGCCCAAAGGCCCAAGAATGCGTGGAAAGCACACACCTCTGCTTCCACCTCGTGTGGAAGAGCGTGGTGGGCAGGTCCGTCTCTGCTCCTTGGGTCTCTGACTCCCTGGCAGGGAGGAACTGGGCATTGTTGCCAAAAATAAACGTTCCCTCTCCCGCTCCCTGGCTCCCAGCTCCCGCTCATTAGGATGCGTGGCGTTTGGCTGCGGTCCCACACCTTGCAGCTCATTATAAATATGCAGTCGCTGCTGGCGCTACCCCAATCATCTCTGCAATCAGAGCTTTTAATTAGGTTAATTAAATTGTATCAAATCTCGCAGGGACGCAGTTCACTGATGCTGATGAGGCAGCCAAAACAGACCCCAGCTCCTCCGCTAATGAAGGCCGCTGCCTGCCTGAGCTGCGAGGGAGCAGGAGCGCATAATAAACGGGCTTGTCCTCTGGGAGGAGCTGCTGCCCAGGTCCTGAGCTGGGGGACCCGGTAGGGGGTCTGCATCTAGCAGGCCAGGCTCCAGCTGCGACAGAGGCGCCGGACCCATGGAGCTCCTTCACTCCAGAGCTAGCCAGGGCAGCATCAGGGACCCGGGCAGGTGGGCAGTGTCAGGGTCCTGAGCACCTGACACCCTACACAGCCAACTTGAGTATACCCCGAGATCCACTGGCTCCATCCGGGACCTCCTCTTTATTTCTCCCCCAGAATGGCCCAACAAGGGCAGGATTTCCTCTGCTACACACAGAGTCCCGTCACTGCCCCTCTGGTTGTCTTATTAGCCAGGAAGACCGGGCTGAGACTAAAAAGCCCATCCAGCCACTGCTGGCCTAGTCTCCATCTGCCATGGAGGCCATCTGCCCCCAGCGGGGGGTGGTTTATAATGCTACCAGCCAATAACAGGAGGGAGTGCCACCCCCAGCCTCCGTGCGCCAGATGGACCTTGAGTTTTCCCACCTACCACTCCACCTAAAGAGTCCTCTTTGAGGGAGGGGCACTTGTCCCAGACCTCCTGGGATCAAATGAGCTAGAGAAGGGAGATGGTCCCTTTCTACCCCGGTGCCTCCCCACCCTGAGCTGAATGTCCCGTGACCTGACAACCCATTACTGGGCGCTGAAGACCACAAGCTCCAGAGCTGCAGGCCCTGAGGTTCTCCCTGCCTCGAGCAGGAAGGCAGGTGCTGCCACCTCCAAAGGGGCTGTCCCTAACACGACTCAGCCGACTCAGCCGGGCTCCAGCCCCTCCTCTTAACCCCTCAGTGGCCAGTCTCAGTGTCTGAGCAGATGAGGAGAGAAGATGGGGAAATTTTCAGTGCTCTTGGGACAAGTTGTTTCTGCTGTAGAAGCTGGTTTTTTGGTTTGAGAGGTGTTTTTGTTTTTTTTTTTTCCACCCAGTAATGTGAAAACATGAAACCTGAAACCAACCCCCCACATTCATCACCTCAGAGAGAAGCCTTTGGGGTAACTAGGAGAAAGCTGTAAATGAGTCAGGCTGATTCAGGGCGGGGGGGGGGGGGGGGGGGGGGGCTGTCCAACTGCCTCCGGGCACCATGTTTCATTAACACTTATGATCTGAGTGTGGCCATCAGGTGACAGACTCGAGGGAGAGGAAAGGGCTTCCTTCCCACCTTTCTCTTACCCCCAAACATAGCAGTCCCCTGTCCAGAAGCTAGGTCCTTGACTCTGTTCTGGGCCAGCTCCTATGGCCAGCCCACAGGCGCAGAGGACTTCAGACTCCCCACTGCCTGGCACCAGTGTGCTCCCTCACATAAGAGAAGAAATGGCCACTGCCATTACTAGAGCCACCAAGAGAAGCAGACCAGATGGACAGGAGAGCTGATACAGATAGGTCAGGTCTTCCCAAAAGATAGATCCAGTAAAAGGGAAGAGAGATTCCTTATAGGGAGTCTGAAGAAGCAGATGTTTTTCCTCTGACCAGGGCAGTTTAGGAGAAAACAAGCAGAAGCATGAACTGGGCAGCCTTGTCTAGTCTCCTAAGTCTCATCAGTGGACTTGGGCATGCTTTTTTGGGGGGGGAGTCAGGGTGGGGCCTGCCAGGGATTGAGCCCAGGCCTTCACATGCTAGGCCAGCACTACCACTGAGCTGCATCCCCATACTCGGACTTAGGAAAGTTCTGCCTCTGTTCCCCAGCTGCTCTCATCCTTCCCCATACTTTCTGCTACACACCCAGGGAGCCTGTGGGAGCCCTGCCAGTAGGGAGGCCCCAGAACCTGGCTGGCTAGAGAGAGCGCACCCTCTGACCCCACGAGGTTGCTGCACAAGCCCAAGAAACCTGCCAACTCAGCCCCAAGATGGGATTTCAGGTCCACCCCCAATTCCTCCACTCACCTGTGGCTTTGGGCCAGGACTCCCACCCAAGTTTCTTTCTGCCCGCCCTTTCCCAATGCCCTGTGCATGAGGCTCTGGAAACTGGCAGGCTGAGAGGGCCTGAGGAAGGGAGCCCAGCACCACACACCTACTTGCCTCACAGTTTCAAGTCCCAACAGGCCCTGGCCTCACCGGCCTCCACAAGCAGGCAGATCTGGCCTGTGTCTGTTGGCTGCCGTCCCTGCTGGGGACGGGCAGCTCTGATTGTTTAGTGCCCCACAGCCAGCAGCACAGAGAGACCAAGTCATAGGCCAACCCTCAAAACTACACGGATGGAGTCCCCTGCCATGTCCTGGTGGAACTACCCTCTAAAAAGCCTGAGGCTCTACAACAAAGCCCTGGGGAAGAGCCCAATGCTCCCTACATGGTCTTCACTGAAAACGGAAAGGGAAAGCCCATTCCTGCCCAATCCTCTTCCTGGGGCCACACTAATCTCAAGCTCAGGGAGAAATAAATCTTTTTTTTTCTTGGGGATCCCCCCCCACCCCGTATCACTAAATTCAATAAGCAAACCCATATTAAGCACCTGCGGAGGACATGAAGCTTCAGAAGCAGTGTGCTAAGTGGGTGGACACCAGCTCCCTAAAAACAAACCCAGCAGAGGGATAGCAGCGCCACCTGCTGGGTCCTTTCACACCGTCACCAAGAATCAGCTTCCTACATAAGTATCAGAAAGATTGCCTTATTCAATAAAAGAAAGGCTTAAACCTCTCCTGCTTTAGTCAAAAGGGTCCTAAGATGTGGCCACAAACAAAGACTAAACCGGACTCACTGATTTCTCCATTGAACAGACCTGGGGGTTCCATGTAGTCCACACAGCTACTGCTTTGAAGGTGTGGTTTATGCAGGAGATCTGAGCCAAACAAGAGTCTTGACTCAGAAAGGCTTTCCACCTCCACACCCCCCTTGGCATAGCCAGAGTGATATGCTACAAACAGCCCAAACCATGCTGAGCCTGGAGAGACAGATTCTAAGGAATGATGCTCTCCCCTTCCCAATGAACCAGGACCCACTGAGCACCAAAGCATCAAAGCCCTGCATATTTTCTGAATCTGAGGCTGGAGTTTCAATGTGCTAATCAGGGTCAGCCAATCTCTTCCCTTGGAATCCTTGGGCCTGAGAGAAAGCCCTCTGTCGTGGCAATTCAGGGCATCTAGCCTTATCCCCTTACACTTCTGATTATCTCTAGCTGAAACTTAGTTCTCTAAGATGGTCTTTCCTGCTCTTTTGGTCTGTGCACATGCCCCTCCAAGAGTGTTTGTATCCGTGTACCAGAGGATGCGTAGGAGTGCCCGTACCTGTTTATGGGGCCCAAGTTATATGTGCCTTATGCATCTGCTGTTAATGTGAAAGCCTATAAAGCAGTGTACCTTTGTGTGGGTGTACATTGTAGGAGAAGGCATTCAGGCACACTCCCTATCCTCCCCCACCCTCCCAGCAAAGGCAAGAGTCTGAATAGCAGTACCAGCTGTTGATGCCAGGTATAGATTGCTGCTTAGCCTGCTCACTCCTTAGCATGGAAGATAATTGTATGGGATCCCTTCCGTGCACCACTTGAAAATCCTCCCCGCCTCACCTCACTCCAGCCAGAGCTTCCCAGGTACTTTCCGACATCCCTGTGATGGGTCCCTTCCTTGGCTTGGGACTTAAGTCTCGTAAGACTGTCAGCAACTGACTGAGCTCAGCACTTTCCCAGAAAAAAAAAGTTCAAAAACTGGGAGCTCTTCCTTCTTAAAGGCAAAAGCTGCTAACTTCTGTTCTTTTGGCTCTTCTTATTTTCCAAGGCTGTGAGATCTGACTCCTATCGTGTAGACCATGAGGAAACAGGCTTTCATTTTAGATTTTATACAGGAACCAAGCAGCCATGGGCACTTATTAACTCTAATTTTGTTTTAAAATCTTTCAAATACACACACAGCTGTTCCTCCTTCAGGGGGTGAGATGTGAGCAAGCCTCCCAGAACCCTGTTCTGTTCTCCCACATTTGCTCTAAGCATGCTCAGTCCTGTCCTGACTGGCCATGGCCTACAATCCCTATTCGGGCAAAGAAGGGAAGGGTGGGGCCCTGGAATGAGAAAGAAGCTGCCCCACACACCCTAGGGTCTGTATTCTCAGGGGAAAGCCAGTTATCGCCTTAAAATCATGAATTGGCCAGGAATATAGAACACAAGAACAAAGATAGTTCTATTTTATTCTATTCTGATTTGAGCTTCATCAATAAAGAACTGGTGACCCTATGGGTTCCCAATTCCAAGAGTTTCTATCTACAGATGTAAAAAAGAGAAAAATATCTTCTGGATAACTTTTGAAGCCACCTGAATAACCAATAAAAGAAGAAATGAGGATAAATCAGTCTATCCAGTAGATAAAACATTAAACAACATTAAAAATGATTATTTTAAGCCGGGCGTGGTGGCGCACGCTTGTAATCCCAGCATTTGGGAGGCTGAGACCAGAGGATCCGGGTTCTCGGCCAGCCTCAGCTACCTAGTGAGGCACTCCGCAACTTAGTGAGACTCGGTTTCAAAATAAAGAATCAAAAATAGGGCTGGGGGTGTAGCTCGGAGGTAGAATGCCCCTGAGTTCAATTCCCAGTACCGCAAAAAAAAAAAAAAAAAGATTATTTTAATTATTACTATGAGCATATATTACTTTTGAAAAATCCAAAAATGTAACAAAATGAAAGAGTCGAATTAATTTTAAAATGAGGATATAAAAATTATTTATATAATTCCAACTAAAAGATACAAAAATATATACAAAAACCTATGCATAGCTTTACAAAATGGAGGAAATAAACCAGAATGTGCACAGTAGTTCACCTCCATACACTAGCTCCTACTGTGAGATAAATATTTTTGTTCTTGAATAAGTATTAAGATTAGGGAGGAATTCATCTATTTTCTAACTTTGTTGTAATGAGATTATATAACTTCTATAATATATATATATAAATAGGACTGAGTTCACAACCCAGGAACAATGACATGGGGGCAGGGGCCTTTAATGTTCACAGAAAGACATCACATTATCAACAATAAATCAGAGCAACAAAGAGGAAAACCATGCCATTCAGACTAATGGAATGTGAAGTTATTATCCCCCAAAATAGTTATTTTCGATGCAGAACAATAAGGCTTATCCATAATATTTCAACGTTTTCGACGACTCTGAAATTTGTAAATAGCTGGGGAATTCACTGTTTCTTTCTTCACCTTCACCTTCTGAGTCTTATCCTATAAAAGAATAAAGGATGATCAGTAAACACAAAGAGAGGGTTTGTAAAACAGGAAGGTTAATAAGCTGCCTATGAGAAAGCCTCTAATGCAGCCCTTCTCAAAGTTCAGAAAGAAAGACCCCTTCTGCCCTAAGCATCCACTTTATGGAATGAGTTAACTTTTCCCCTGGGCAACCTGAATGGTACTAGCTATGCACACTCCCTGGGAAACTGAGAAGAGAGGGGCTCAGATACTGGTTTTATTTTAAATTATCATTTTAATTCTCTCGCGGAACCCCAGTTGAGAAAGGCTGACCTAAATGATCTGCAAGGCTAAAGAATCTGACATTTAGAGGAATGATAATAATATGAAAGAGGCGTCTTATATTCCTTAGCTCTGCTATTTAACTACACGATGTTGTCTATTTTTAAACACCAATGAGTGACATGCACTGTTTTGTTAACCTGTTTAAATGTTACGGGAGCTGCTCATAAGCTATAAAGTTCATATGCTACCCGAGCCTACCCTTTGCTGTTCCAAGGCACTGACTAATAACCCCCTTATTACCTTCTTAATCAAGGAACATTTCAACACTGTCAGAGCAATAGACACTGGCTCAAACCACTGCCCCTGAGGAGCAGACATTTTCACTGGGGTTGATTTACACACAGCTGAAATCCAGTCTCAGTTAAGACCTTTACAAAGAAAAAAAAAAAGAAAGAAAGGCCTAAGGCTCTCTCTCCTCACCAGAAGATCTTTGCGTGTTTGAATTTTCTGTGCAATAACAAACAATTTCTTCTCTCGTTCAATCCGCTGTGTCAGGCAGTCATATTGTTTTTGCCTTTCTTTAGCGATACGCTGTAGAAGAAACATACATTTTCAATAAGACAATTAAGGCAAAAATTAAATATGAAACTGGTTCTTAACCCCAAATGTATAAATGGTTTCATCAACTCCCTCCTTACCCCAGAATCAACATAATGTCAACTTTAGGAACATCACACTCTATAGAGTTGAAAGGAACCTTGGAGACTATCTTATGAAATTTATCATTTTTCAAATGCACAAGGCCCAGAAAAGAAAAATAACTGACCCAAGGACACATGCTTCACCTGAAGCAGAGTCAGAACTGTTCCAAGTTTCCTGGACTCTAGGAATTTTTCCACAGCTACACTAAGTTGTTCAACCTTTGTGTGAGGACTTCAGTTACCTGAGATGATGGCACGAACGGGCTAGTCCCAGGAACCCTACACAAAGTGAATAGAGAGCAACAGAAAGGTCACTAGGCAGTGAACTGGTGCCTCAGAATCTTAAAACTGAGAGAGCAGAAAGATTTTTTCAGCAGGGGCTGACCTGAGAATTCTAACCACTAATGATTCCTCAAAGACCAGTGGGAAGGAGGCTGAGACAGGAGGATCGGAGGTTCGAGGACAGCCTCAGCAATGCAGTGAAACTCTCAGCAGCCTAGCGAGAACCTGTTTCCAAAAATTTTTTTTAAAAGGGCTGGGGGTGTAGCTCAGAGGCAGAATGAACCTGGGTCCAAGGTTCAATCCTCACTACAACACACACACCAGTGAAAACCTTAAGTTTTGAGGAATTACAAACTTCTGAGAAACTGATGAGAGATTTGGATTCTTCCCTGAGATAACATACAGGTTGAGTATTCCTTATCTGAAATGCCCGAGACTAGAAGTGTTCTAGATTTTGATTTTTTTTTTTTTTTTTTTTTTTTTTGAGTTTTAGAATCTGTATGTATACAATGAGCAGTCTTGGGGAAGGGACCCAAGTGTAAAAATGAAAATTTGTTTTTTCATATATCTCTTATACACATGGCCTGAAGATAATTGTATACAACATTTTCAGTGTGTCTGCATTTTTACTTTAACCCATCACACAAATTCAGGTATGAAATTTTCAACTTGTAGCAATCAGCATTCAAAAAGTTTTGAATTTCAGAACAGGATTTGAGAGCTCTAAATTAAAAATGCAACCTGTATATACTTATTCGCACAAAATTTCAGAGTGGGATGGGGGACTGTTCATGGACTGTTCACTCCCTTCAAGTTACAGGCTGGCAATCTACTCCCCAGCAGTCTCTTAATAAAAATAATTTTGCCTTCAACAAAACAAATGAACAAAACAATACTACTAGACAAAAATGGCAAGATCCAAACCTCCTTAAATTCTCAAGAGCTATGATGGTACACTATTCTACACAGGAGTTTAGAATACTATCTCTTTAGGGACTACCACAAGACCTGAGAAGTGTCAGTGACACAGCTAATTGAAAATACAACTAATTGACAAAACAGGGTTATCACAAGAACACTAGTCGGCCAGTTCCTCAGCTGGAAGTGTTGTCAACATAAAGGGGAGTATCACTGGGCCTCAGACTTCAGCTATTCCCCGATTCTAGCACAGTCTCACAGCAGTGGTTTCAGACAGCTTTTGTTTTCACTTTATTGCACAGACTGTCAAATTTATGGGATTACCCAATATAGTCAAACTAATTAGGGGTATTTATATTACTAAAGCAAGTTTAGCTGCCTCTGAGCTAGAGAAAACTGCTGTGAAATTAAACATTGGAAGCAAAACTGATGCGGTGTAAATGATTCAAATCAAAACAGAACAGCTGTCTGCTTGAAACACATTGACAGCATTTTCTAAATGAATCAGTCAGAGTGAGAGTTCAACTCCAGAAAGCTTTGAGGAAAAGGATTTATTCTCCATAACCCAGTTATAATGATAGAAAGCACCATAAGAAAAAGTCAATACAAAATTTTGGCTACAAATGCATAATATGAAAGGCCTTTTAACATGTGTATTCACTGCTAAAGGTTCAATATCAAAGTATTATATACTATACCCTTTAATCTTTAGTGTCCCTTCCTTGGTCTACATTTTTAAAATGTTGGCATGTGTTACAAGCATTAAAAGTACAAAGAACAAGCCGGACGTGGTGGCGCACGCTTGTAATCCCAGCATTCGGGAGGCTGAGACCGGAGGATCCAGGTTCGCGGCCAGCCTCAGCTACCTAGTGAGGCCCTCCACAACTTAGTGAGACTCGGTTTCAAAATAAAGAATAAAAAATAGGGCTGGGGGTATAGCTCGAAGGTAGAATGCCCCTGAGTTCAATCCCCAGTACCACAAAAAAAAAAAAAAGTACAAAGAACAGGATAAGAGCTGGGACTACTCAAACTCAGATCTAAAAGTCAAAACCTAAGCTCCTGATCATTATGCCACTCCAATCTTAGAAACCAAGGAACCCTCATTATCAAATACTCCTTCCACTTTTATTTTTTGGGGGGTAACTGGGGTTTGAATGTAAAGGTATTCTACCTCTGAGCTACAACCCCAGCCCTATTTTATTTTTATTTTGAAAACAGGGTCTTACTAGGCTAATAAAGAGTCTCACTACTTGCTGAGGCTGTCCTTGAACCTGTGATCATCCTGTCTCAGCCTCCCAAGTACTGGAATTACAGGCATGAACCACCATGCCTGGCTTCTCATCTACTTTACTAAGGGAACTTAAGAACATTTTCACAATAAGCACAATGCACACTCTGCCCCCCTCAAAAAAAGTACTAGATTTCCCCAAACTCCCATCTGAATAGCAATGAAGAAAATTACCTTAAGTCGAGTCTGGAGGGTAACTCCTTTCACTTTTTCCTTCTTCAAGGTCTCTATCCTGGGTCTATTAAAGACTCTGTCGACTAATTCCGGGGCTGTTTGCAGGTGAGTTGCAATATCAAACTGTTCAACTAAAATTCAAGACAATCCTTAGTGCACTGCCTGTCTCTAAACCCAAGCAACACAGAACGATATGGTAAACTGTCCCAGAAACCTCAAACATTTCATACCTTCCTTTTTGGTGTCAAAAAAGAACACATGCTTTTTCTGTTGTTTCCCCTGGAAATCCAGCAGATGGAGCTCTGATTTTAGTCTTTCAATTTTCTAAAATACAGAATAGGGTCTCACTTTAAACAGAGTTCTTTAAAAGTCTCAGAAATAAATTTTCAAAACCTTAGATCAACCAACTTGTACCTAACAAAGATGTATGATTACAATGCACCAATAAAAAATTTTTAAAAAGGCAAAAGGTAAAAAAAAAAAAAACCCTTAGATCATTTCATATCACGACTGCCAGCCAGCATAAAAACTGTTTCATTCTTTTAAAGGAAGGAACACTAAAATAAATCAAGCAGCAACTACATTGTCAGATACAATGGTATTCCACAAAACTCAATCTCTAGCCGGGCGTGGTGGCGCACGCTTGTAATCCCAGCATTCGGGAGGCTGAGACCGGAGGATCGGGTTCGAGGCCAGCCTCAGCTACCTAATGAGGCACTCCGAAACTTAGTGAGACCCGGTTTCAAAATAAAGAATAAAAAATAGGGCTGGGGTATACGTATAGCTCGAAGGTAGAATGCCCCTGAGTTCAATCCCCAGTACCGCAAAAAAAAAAAAACCCTCAATCTCTTTTTTGTTTTGTTTTGTTTTTTGTGGTACTAGGGATGGAACCCAGGGGCATTCTACTTCCGAGCTACACCCCCAGTCCTACTTTTTTAGTCTTTATTTTGAAACAGGGTCTCACTAAGTTGCGAAGGACCTCACTAAGTAGCTAAGGCTAGCTGCAAATCCAGATCCTCCTGTCTCAGCCTCCCAAGTACTGGGATTACAAGTGTGTGCCACCACACCCAGCTACAAAACTCAATCTTTACAACAGCCTCAAGGAGTTTAATTTATCCACAGTTGTGGGGATAGTAAATGGTAGAACCAAAATTTAACCTATGTCTGTCTCATACTCAACCTCACACTGCCTTTTCCACCATGCTGATATACTTCTAAATCATTATCACAATAAAGCATACTTTATGTTTTGGTTTTGGTGTTTTTTTGTTCTGTTTTATTTGTGGTACTGGGGATTGAACTCAGGAGCATTCTACCTCCAAGCTATATCCTCAGCCCAATATATATATATATATATATTTTTTTTTTTTTTTTTTTCCAGTACTGGGGATTGAATTCAGGGGCATTCTAACTCCAAGCTATACCCCCAGTCCTATTTTTTATTCTTTATATTGAAACAGGGTCTCACTAAGTTGCAGTGCCTCACTAGGTGGCTGACATTGATCATGAACCCAGATCCTCCAGTCTCAGCCTCCCAAATGCTGGGATTACAAGCATGCACCACCATGTCTGGCTTTTTTTTTTTTTTTTTTTTTTTTTTTTTTTTTTTTTTTTTTTTTTTTTTTTTTTTTTTTTTTTTTTTTTTTTTTTTTTTTTTTTTTTGTTTGTTTGTTTGTTTGGTACTGAGGATTGAACCAAAGGCATTTTAATTTTTTTTTGGTACTGAGGATTGAACCCAAGGGCATTTTACCTCCAAGGTAAACCCCAGCATCCCTCCTTTTTTTTTTTTTCTTATTTTGGATTGCTGTGTCTAGTCTCAAACTTGTAATCCTCCTGTATCAACCTTCCAAGTATTGGGATTAAGGGAGGTGGTACATACCACCTCCCCAGCTATGTTTCCTTTCTTAACCAACAAAAATACATTATAACATAGAGTTAATTGTTACCTTAGCTTCTGCAACTCTTTTCATTTCTATATATTTGATATCTTGAGTTCTCATCAGCTTTAGCTGTTCTGGTGTTACTTCTTCCTTAGTTTCCTTAATAATATGAACTCCATCCTAAAATCCAAATTTGGCATAGTTCATGGTTAGAACAAAGACAACCAATGCTGCATGCTAACAGTAACCCAAGGCATTAGGCCGCTGAGGTTCGTGTTCAATGTAGCGCCTGCAGCCATGTACTCTTGCAGCAGCTCCCAGTCTAACACAATGCAGGTACAGAAGTAGGAATGCATGCCACAGGTTTGCCTTGGACACTGACCAAGAGCACCTGGACCAGCTGGAGAAGAGCTAAATTCAAGAGAAGGATTCTTCCTCTCCATCTCCTCCTCCATCCTTATTTTAAAAGACTGGGGGCTCAAAACACCCACTGGTCCATTAGGCACCCACCTGGAGCTTAACTCGAGTCATTTTATAGTAGAATTCATCTGGATTCTTTTCAAGAGCCTTCTTCCGGAGAGCTCTGAGGAAGTCTTGTTTTTTATGATAGTCACTAAAAAGCAGGTTAAATGGGGTTGATTGCAAAAACCAAAACCAAAACATACACACACACACAATTAAGAAACTTTACAAGCATCTAAAAGTTCACATAAAATGAAACCAAAGTAGTGACTGGCTCTGATCCACATTCCACCATCACTGAGTTGGGCTCATGTCTCTGTAGGGTCCACAGTCTAACAGTCTTCTCCTATCCTAACCGTACTTAACATTAACTACCCTGTCCTGCATAGGTCTTGGTGCCACTTGTATCATTAGAGGGGAAACACCAAACAAAGCACAACTTAAAGCTCCTTAGACAGGATTATGGTGTAAGCACCGAACAATGAATATGATTCAGAAATTACACAGTTCCATATAGTATCATGATTAGAATGGTAGACTCTACAGCCACACTGTGTGGATTCAAATCTGAACTCCATCACTTCTGGCTAAGTAACCTGGGATAAGCTACTTTATATTCCAATTTCATCTGTAAAATGAGTATGATTACAGGAACCTACTCCAGAAGGTGAGTACAAAAATTGTAAAACTCAGCCAGGCGTGGTGGCGCACGCTTGTAATCCCAGCATTCAGGAGGCTGAGACCAGAGGATCTGGGTTCGTGGCCAGCCTCAGCTCCTTAGTGAGGCCCTCCACAACTTAGTGAGCCCCTGTTTCAAAATAAAGAATAAAAAATAGGGCTGGGGGTATAGCTCAGAGGTAGAAGGCCCGAGTTCAATCCTCAGTACCTCAAAAAAAAAAAAAAAAAGTAAAACTCCTAAATACTGCAGGTCCCAATCACAACACTCAGTTATTACTATCAGCCTCAAAAACTCTGGAAATCCAAGTAATCCATCAACACCATCCACACGAAGAGCATAAGAAGGACTTCAGCTGACATGTATGGCTGACAAATAATTACAAGTATTCTGCAAATGAAGTGCTAAGAAAAAAGAAGAATGGGCATAACTGTTTGATAAAATGTTTTCAGAGTTCATTATTACCCACGCACAGTCTCATGAATCCATCTTTCACATCTCTTCATTCCACACCACACACAGTGATGTAAGAGATTAAAAAAAATGGAATTTTGGAATGTATCTTGCACTTCAGGAAAAAGGAGAAAAAACACTCAGCTTGTGGTTCAAACACCAAGGCAGAGGCAAATTAAAGCCACTATGAGAAATCGATCAGGAGCAACATAATAAAAAATTTACAATGTAACTAGATAAATAAATTGTGCTCTGCCTAAACAAAGAAAAAAGTTGAGTATTAGAAAAATATCTAATAGAAAAGTCAGGCGTGGTGGTGCACACTTGTAATCCCAGTATTTGGGAGCCTGAGACCAGAGGATCCGGGCTCACGGCCAGCCTCAGCTACCTAGTGAGACCCTCTGCAACTTAGTGAGACCCTGTTTCAAAACAAAAAATAGGGCTGGGGGTGTAGCTTGGAGGTAGAATGTCCCTGAGTTCAATCCCCAGTACCAAAAAAAAAGAAAAAAGAAAAGAAAAATATCTAACAGGCTGCCAGAGAGTTGGCCATTTTATCAATGGCAGGAAATTATTCCCTGTTGGGACACTTGGGTACTTCAGCTGCAGCACAGAGATGTTGTAAGCTTTCTTGGCAGCACCTCTACCAGAAAGACAGGACTCACTCTGCACGAAGTTTGTAATCTTTCTTTTTCTCCAGCAGTCCCAGATGTTTTCGAAAGCCAGGCTAGAAGACAAAAGAAAAATACAGCACTTAGTTTCCACAGCAAACACATGCTCAAATCAAGATGACATCTGCTGGCACAAGAGACTCAACAAGAGTCTCTGGGGTGCTCAGTAAATCCCTGTCCTTGGAGCCAACCCACTACCCTGTTCCTTCCCCCTCCCTGCAACTGGGCTCCGCCCAAGGATGAGAGGGACCATGCAGCCGCCAGGCAGGTCACAAGTGCTGCCATAGTAGCTTCCTTGGCCTATTAAGGACAGAGAGAGGCAACAATGACTCGGCACTAGGCAAGCAGTTGCCAGTTGTACTAAAATTACTACCCACTTAATCCAAGGATTTGTAAAATACTACCAAGGGAAACATAGTAACAGGAGGCAACTGTGGCGAGGGAGCTAAACTTAGAGCCGGAGACTTGGGTTCAAATGCAAGCTTTACCTTTCAACCTGTGACCTTGAGCAAGTCGCCTAACATCTCTGAACTACCATTTCCTAACTGTAAAATCAGCATAGTACTAACTCCACAGGGTGACTGTGAGGATTCGGTGGGCCCCTGGAAGTGCTAGTGCCAGCACATGGCTTGTCACTTAGTAGGTGCCCAACACATGGTTACTGTTTTTGTACCCAGGGACATTCTACCTCCAAGCTACACCCCAGCCCTTTTTAGTTTTTATCTTCAAACAGGGTCTCGCTAAATTGTTGAGGCTGGCCTCCAACCTGCAATCCTCCTGTCTCAGCTTCCCAAGTATTAGAATTACAGGCAGGCGCCACCACACCCAGCTATGTTTAGTGTTCTTACCTTACCTTTGGTAGTAGGTATGAGAGAAAATCAGGTACAACAGGAAGTACTTTCTCTGACACACACTTACATAGCATAGAGGGTATAAGAATTAAATCTTAGAGCCGGGTGTGGTGGAGCACGCTTGTAATCCCAGCATTCTGGAGGCTGAGACCGGAGGATGCGGGTTCGCGGCCAGCCTCAGCTACCTAGTGAGGCACTCCGCAACTCAGTGAGACCCTGTTTCAAAATAAAGAATAAAAAATAGGGCTGGGGGTGTAGCTCGGAGGTAGAATGCCCCTGAGTTCAATCCCCAGTACCGCAAAAAAAAAAAAAAAAATTAAATCTTGGTATTATCTTTCTACAAGCTACCATTTGTGGAGCACTTAATACATGTCAGGGTATATGTGAAATGCTTTTCATCTGTATTATCTTAATAGGCCACATTTATTAAGCACTTACTCTATTACATAACAATGTACTATGCTCATTACACAATCTCACTTAATCCCTGCAACAATTCACAAAAAGTAAAGCAGGCACTATTATTATACCAATTTTTCAGAAGGGGGATGAAGTTTAGAGGATGACATGCCTAAGAATGCAAAACCAGCACATGGCAAAGATAAAACTAGAACCCATTCTGTATGGGGCCACAGTCTGTGCTTTTCCACACACACTAGACTGTATCCTATTTTGCTCTGAATACTCTAGACTTCTAAGGAAGTACACTTCTCTACTGTTCAAACTTGTATAATAATTTGGGCGAGTTTTTTATTTTGTTTTGTTTGGGACACTGAGATTTCAACCCAGGAGCATTCTACCTCTGAGCTACATCTCTAGCCCTACTTTATTTTTTATCTTCAGAGTCTCACTAAACTGCTGAAGGTCTCCCTTAGTTGCTGAGGCTGAACTCTAACCTGTTATCCTCCGGGCTTAGCCTCTCAAATATTGGGATTACAGGCATGTGCTACTATATCAGCTTGGGTGGGATTTTTTTTTTTTTTTTTTTTTTTTTTTTTTTTGCGGTACTGGGGATTGAACTCAGGAGCATTCTACCTCCGAGCTACACCCCCAGGCCTATTTTTTATTCTTTATTTTGAAACCGAGTCTCACTAAGTTGCGGAGTGCCTCACTAGGTAGCTGAGGCTGGCCGCGAACCGGGATCCTCTGGTCTCAGCCTCCCGAATGCTGGGATTACAAGCGTGTGCCACCACGCCCGGCTTGGGTGGGATTTTTTAAATAGTCATCTTTGATCTTTCAACTGATACAATAAATAACTCAATAAATAAAATAAAACCTCAAACTTCTCATGATAATTTCTTTTTTAAATATAGCAAAGGGAGCTGCGTGTGGTGGTGCACACTTGTAATCCCAGTACTTGGAAGGCTGATACAAGAGAATCACAGATTTGTGGCCAGCCTCAGCAACTTAGTGAGACCGTGTTTCAATATAAAATACAATAGGGAGCTGGGTGTGGTAGCACACAATTGTAATCTCAGCATTTGGTGAGGCCGAGACCGGAGGATCCAGGTTCTCGGCCAGCCTCAGCTACCGAGTGAGGCCCTCTGCAACTTAGTGAGACCCAGTTTCAAAATAAAGAATAGCCGGGCGTGGTGGCGCACGCGCTTGTAATCCCAGCATTCGGGAGGCTGAGACCAGAGGATCCGGGTTCTCGGCCAGCCTCAGCTATCTAGTGAGGCACTCCGCAACTCAGTGAGACCCAGTTTCAAAATAAAGTAAAAAATAGGGCTGGGGGTATAGCTCGGAGGTAGAATGCCCCTGAGTTCAATCCCCTGTACCGAAAAAAATAAAATAAAATAAAGAATAAAAAATAGGGCTGGGAGCCGGGCGTGGTGGCGCACGCTTGTAATCCCAGCATTCGGGAGGCTGAGACCGGAGGATCCGGGTTCGCGGCCAGCCTCAGCTACCTAGTGAGGCACTCCGCAACTTAGTGAGACCCTGTTTCAAAATAAAGAATAAAAAAATAGGGCTGGGGGTATAGCTCAGAGGTAGAATGCCCCTGAGTTCAATCCCCAGT
>PVLC010000417.1:187684-218161 GCA_004027655.1 Graphiurus murinus | reverse complement strand
ACTCCCTCCGAGGTGTTTGGAGGACTCCTTTGTTCCCCTGACCGGCTATCTGAGTTTTCTTCCGTTGTGGTTCAGCTTTCGCCCCTTTTTGTTGCTTTTTTTTTTTTTCTGTAAAGAAGCTGGTTTTGGGGCAAATTTGATTTGAAAGAACAGCGTCTGGGGAGAGGTATTTCACTCAGACGCCATCTTGTCCCCCCTCCCCCAGTCTTTAATTCTGTCTCTTTGATGAAAAATGAAATTCCTTTTCCAGTTCTCAAGTATATTTGGTCTTCAAATCATACCTGTTGCATTTTCTTTATTCAGTCATTGTTTATTGATCTTACTATATGTAAGGCACCACTGAGATACATGTATTCAATATCTAGTAAAACTTCACCTCGTCTCATTGAACTTGCAGTCAGGCTTTGAAATCTTACTGATACCGATCTCTTCCTCATCTTCCCAGGAACCATAGTGCTGAGAATACTGTCTTTATCTCTCACAATGCAGCCTGTGTGGTGGGAGACAGACAGTGAGTAGTAAGTGCAAAACATTCAGTATCAGTTGGTTCTATGAAAACAAATACAACATGATTTGTGGATAGTTGTGTGTGTCTACTTTTTATGTAAAACTAGTTATGGAAGATCTTTTTGATAATCTAGAGGAAATGAGCATGGACTATCAGAGAGGGCTAGCATGTGAAGCACAACAAACGGCAAGTCCAGTCACTTTAGAGCAGGAATGTGCTTATGACTAGGGAAAGCCATCATCGGAAGATGGATGTAGCTAGGGAGAGAGTGGTGTAGTCATAGGGCCATGGGAACGATTGGGCCTTTTGAAATGAACATGCACTAATTGTATTAGCATATTAAAATTGTGTTAACCCATTCAGCCTGGTGTTTTCACTTCTGTGACTATTTCAATAAAATTGACATAGGTTCATTAAATTGGTTTGAAATCAATCTAGAGCTTATATATGCTTTTATATATTTTTTCATATATATGAATTATACATTATAAGCATTCAAACTTTCTCACCACTTACCTTTACTTTTCTCAAAAGAATCAGACTCTAAACACATAATGTTTATTTGAAAAGTCACCATAAGTGGTATATTTGTTGCTCAATTTAGGTTTTATAAAGACATTAGGACTTAATGGGTTAAATATTTCTGGGGTTCAGTGTGATATTTCAATACCTGCATACTACATGGACTGATCATATATATAGCCTCTTTTTATCTACTTTTTCTCCCCTTCCCATATTTTTGAGACTTTTGGGCAGATGTGTGATATTTCATTGTTCAACAGATACTTACCTCTTACTGTGCTAGGTACTATTGTATGTGGTTTGGGAGCAGCCATGAATAATGCCTGCTTTGTTAACAGATTATATCACACACTATGATTGTGCTTAAGCTTTAACAGGGTTGTCCTGACTGCTTTGCTGGAAAGAGTATGGAATTTCAGCAATAGGCTATTGTTGTAGTTGCCCTGGTGAGAAATGCTCATGTTGTAGGCTGGAGAAGGAGCAGTGCAGATGTTACAGTGTTCAGCCAGGTCAGAAGATGTTTATTATATGCTTAAATAAGTTAATTAAAGGAGCAGGTATTTGTGAAGGGCTTTGAACAATGCTTGGCATGCAGTTATATAAGAGTTTGTCTTACAATTGAAAACGAAGATTACACACGATTTTCTGAAGGATTTACATGTGGCTCCTTTGAGGGGGAAAAAAGGAAAACAAAAACAAATACAAATAATTTCAAGGTTTTTTTTTGGTCCCAGTAACTGAAAGATTGGTACAGGAAAATCAAGTTTGACACTGAACTTGTTCACTTTGAGATTCCTTTTAATATCCATAAAATTATGTAAATAGGCAGATAAATAAATTTGGCAATCAGACATGGCAGGGTTTGGAGATACATTTTAAGGAGTTATAGATATTATTTAAGGTAATAAATGAAGATTAATTAGTGGGTTGAAAAGAAAAGAGGTCTGATCCTTAGGAAACACCTACATTTAGAAGCTGGTGCATTTTGTGAAACTTGCCAAGTGCCTGAAGGGAAAGCACCCTCCCTTATGTTATCTCACCTCTCAGCATGACTTTTCTTTCTCAGTTATTGTTTCTCTGCAATTCCTTCTTGCCTCAGTGCTTCCAACTACTGTGTGTGTGTGTGTGTGTGTGTGTGTGTGTGTGTGTGTGTGTGTGTGTTTACTGGGGATTACCCAAGGGCATTTTACCTGAGTTACACTACACCTACAGCCCTATTTTATTTTTAGTTTGAAACACAGTCTCATTAAGCTGCTGAGAGCCTCCTAAGTTGCAGAGGCTTGCCTCAAATCTGCTATACTGCTGTCTCAGCCCCCTAAGTATTGGGATTACCTAGCTTCCCAATATTTTTAAGTAGGACGTTTTTTCTTAAATACCTTTTCTCTTTGTTTTCATCTGCATTATGAGAGTAGGAGTATATTACAAACCGCTCAATCATTCATGTCAACAAAAGTCCATGGTTTTATTATTTTGAAAATAAAACAGAAGAATAAATCATGGATTTACTTTGTTTTTTCTTTCAGGAAAAACATAAACAAGAATTGGAAGATATGAGAAAGGCTGGTCACGAAGCCCTTAGCATTATCGTGGACGAATATAAGGTAGACATTTGAGATTTTGTTTATTCGTTTAAAACTTTAGTAAAACTTTTACACACATAGGAATATGCAAGCATATACAAATTATAGACTTAGTGTGTAGCCTTATTTTTGTATTGAATTCCTTTCAGTTTATCAACAGAAGTTCATTGAAAGCATACTTGGTGGATAACAAGGTAGTGCTGGATATTGTTTTGTGTTTGTGAAACCTAAATTATTGGAGTCTATAATAGGCAGGTGAAGAAGTCTGACTACAGGATACTAAAGGGTAATTACTATATTATCTTTTTTTTGTCTCTGCTGTGGTTTTACTTCTGTTATAGAAAAAAAATTAAGGTATGATATGAACCTGAAAAATATTATATATCATTTTCTATTTCTAAACAAGTTAAATAGATTTGATACTCTAACAACAGTAATTATTATATATGTCAATATCACTGATATATAGTAAAATTGATATATTTATAATTATTTAAACAAGTATCCTTTCAATTCTATGCCTACATAAACTTGATCATTTAAAACTAATTGATTTTACTGTTCAATTGTTGTTTTCATCCTAAATTTCATATTAGGTCATTGGTTACAAACAATGGAAGAATATATTCTTGCTGAAATCAAACATTTCTCTCCAGAGGTTATCACTACTGGCAATTTGATGTGTATCTGTCTAAAGGGGACTTCTGCATATTTATATGCATACATGCTCATATCATGTTACTTAGTTTTGACTTACAAAAAAATGTTATCCTACTCAATTGAATTTTTTCTTTTTTGCTGAATCTAGTGTATGTGACTTGAGGATATTTTCATGGTAGTACATGAACTTATCCTATTTTTGTTGCTGTTCTATAGTATTTCACAGTGTGAATATACTAAAATTTGTCATACATGAATAGATTGACATTTAGTTTATTTTTGTTATTACAGTAAATGCAAAAATTTAATATAGGTATAGAAATGTTTTACTGTTGATTAAACTTTATCACTATACTTGATAGAAGTTAATGTTATTTTAGTTAGTTGATGATTTAGTGTCAAATGCTTCCTTATATGAAGTTCTTTGGATAAAGATTGAAAAAGAAGTAGATCAGGAATTAGTTTAAGTAAAAAATGCTTTTTCAGCTAAAGTATTAAAAGTGTATGCTCGATATTTTGGGATACATGAAAGGCCATTTTTGTGACCATATTTAGTAGTTCAGAAGGTCATTAAAAATATCTGGTTTTTATACTTGTGACTATTGGCATTTTTTATAATATGAATTTTATTCTACTATATACTAAATATAAAGTTTTTGAGTTGGGGGAAAGTTCTACATTGATATAAAATTTATTTTGAGTTATCTTTCCTTTTCTCTAAGGCAAAGGTTGGAAACAATCAAGATTTTAGATATATACAATTCTCTTGATGATATGTTCTTTAATGAATTTATATTTTTTTAAATTTTTATTGATTCTTAAGCATTTTAAAGGTATTGCCATTGCATGTGTACGTATGGATTTGTCTAAACAGGTCACCTTTTGACTTTTTTTGTTTGTTCTTTTAGCATCACAATATTTTCTTTGCAGGAAGCATGTTTTTATTAATATCACATTTATTTATTTTTATTCGTGCATTGTAATTATACATCTTTGTTAGGTACAAGCTGGTAAAGGCATACATGCACACAGCACTCATTTAACCCTTCCCCAATTCCTGCCCCACTCCCTGTCCCCTCCCTCCTTCTCATGTTTGGCTTAGTGATTGATATGTTTGTGCATGTACATCATGTGCATTAGGGTGTTTCCCCCCTCCTCCCTCCCATCACCTTCAGTTAGGTTGCCTCTTTGCTCATCTAAGGTTTGTATTCTGTCTAGAGTCCTTCCTATGACCAACTTCCTCCCTTGCTTCTGTATATTAGGGAGAACATCTTATTTTTTACATTTGTGACTGACTAATCTCACTTAGAATAATGCTTTCCAGTTCCATCCATTTCCTTGCATGATTTTGTTCTTTATGGCTGAGTACAATTCCATTGTGCCCCATAGTTTTGTAATCCGTTCATCTGTTGATGGCATCTTGGCTGGTTCCATAGTTTGGCAAGTACAAATGCTGGTGGGGATGTGGAGAAGTGGGAACTCTATTATATTGTTGGGATTACAAATTAGTGCAACCACTTAGGTAAACAGTATGGAGGATCCTCAGACGAATGGGAATGAACCTACCATATGATCCAGCAATACACTTCTGGGTATCTACCCAACCAAAGTATCAGACCAATGCATGTGTATCTATGTTTATTATAGCCACACAATTCAAAATATCACTTAGGTTGTAATAAATGTAATAAGTAATATTTTATTACAATATGAACACTTTTTAATGTTATTTGCAAATAAAATTTGAGAGCTAATAATTTTATTTACTTGTCTAGTGTCATTTAACACTCGGGATTAAAAATTTTGTAGGTATTATGCAGCATGACTTACTATAAACTATTAATATAATCAAATTACACACAGTTATATTTGTCATATTATAGCTTATAGTCTGTTTATATTCAAATAGTATAAATTTATATCTGAAATTTTGTATGAATATACTTCATATGGCTTTTCATACTGATTTACTGATAAGTTCTAAATCTAGCACAATATTACAATATTCTGAGAAGAACTACCATTCAGATGTATTGGTTATCATGTAATGTTTTGCAACTATGGTGTTCTAAAAACACAAGTCAGTTCTTATAACTGTTGAAAATTAAATAGTTCATATAGTGGAAATAAACAGTGTTTTCTTGATAGGTTTGATGTCAATATTATAAATTTTAGTGTTAGTTTGTGGCTCATTGTGAAACAAGAAAAGGAATTATATATTTTATCTTAGGTTCAAATATTAGACGTTCATGTGATAAATTATTTTAGTATGCTTCTGTCCTTCCCTTTGGTGACAGCAAGCTACATTTCAGTAATGATGGGGAATTCAAAAATCATTAGATGTCTCAAAAGGAAACCAAAATGCCTCATTACTGTTACTAACAAAGTTATTGTAAATATTCATTTTTCATTTATTTATTCCTTAGTTCAACAAATATTATTGACTGCCTTTTGTATGTCAGGCACTGTGGTAGATATAGCACTGATTAAACATTCAAAATGAATTTACTCATGATGGTTCAGTTTAGGAACCAATTAGTTTTCAACTTCATTATGGTGTAAGAGGGATGCTTCAGTTGGAACTGTTTTTGAATTTTGAATTTTGATCTTTCCCTAGGCTAGCAATATTCAGTATAGCACTACTTCTCTCCTAGTGTCAGGCTGCAACAGTGAGCTGCAGCTCCGTGTCATCCTTGTGGTCATGAGGGTAAACAACCAGTGCTCTCCAGTGTTCTGTGTTGCTGAGTTAGGATGTTAAGTAGGTTAGCTGTATTTAATGCATTTTTGAATTCACAGTATTTTAAACTCACATGATCATCAGAATGTTATGCAGTTTTAAGTTGAGGAGCATCTGTATATATTCTACATATACACCTCTTTGCTCATATGCATACGTATTCAGGAAGCAAGCAACCTAAAACTACATCTTTCCTTGATGTTTCAGTCTTCAGGTCTTGACACTTTTTCCAGGTGTTTACTCAAATATGTAACTAGAATAGAGAAATCTGCTACCACTTCACTATTCTTTCTAACCTCAATGAAGGTTACATCCTTCTGGTTATCTTGGATGAGGTTCAATTAATCATACTTTTTGTGTCCATGTTGAGTTCAGATATTGTTTAGGAGTATGAAAATGGATTTTACTAGAAAAGGGGAAAATATCAAGTAAAAAAAAAAAAGGAAAAAAGAAACCTTCAAAAAAGTATGCACAGGAGGATAAATTATGTAACTCCTAGTTTCTGCTTTCAGAAATATGAAGAATACATACCTTTCCTAATTTTTCCTACTAAGTACATACTGCTAAAACCTCCTGGATATCACATTTAAAATAGGCACAAGTCCCTGAGAATGAGACAGAGGAAAGCACCCTGGCTAGGACCCATGTGACCCAAGTAACTGTATAGTATTGGGTTCTCTGGCTTTCTTTTTGCCCTATATGAGGTGCTGGAGAAGTGATTATCTCAGAAATGCTAATGGACACATACAGAAGTCTACTCTCTCTGGCTAAAAGACCAGGAGAGCCTCCACCTAGAAAGACTCTTAGATAATTGCCACTCTCCTCCCACTAAAAATAACTCCTCATAGAAAAAAACTTCAGAGTAGCCCTACCTCTGCCAAAAAAAAAGCTGGTTAGGGAAGTTAGACTTTCATCTTTAGCAGGCTATAATGAGGTACCCTTCCTTTTCCCTACTAGGGTGATGTGAGAGACATTGGGTTGGAGAGCCAGCACATTCATTCACACTGAGCTCTAATTCCCCTTCTGACACAGTGTTATGGTGACCATGCAGGAAGACTAGACTTCCACCTCAGCCTGGTTTTGATGAGGCACTTCTGTCTTCCCCTTTTTGGAAGATATCAAGGGATATGTTTTTGGAATCCAGATTTTCATTACTATTTGGTAGTAATAGGGGCACACTGCTCTGGTTTAATTACAGGCTGTATGGAGAACAATAATGTAACACCCTTATTCCTTATGGCCAGAATGGTATCAGTGGAGGCTGAACTCCTAATATGTCCAGTAATAACAAAGAGGTCCTCCTACCCCCTATGCCAGTAGAGGCTGAGTTAGTCCTGAACATCCACCCTGCCTTGATATTATCCCTTTGCACACTGCTAGTGATGTCATATCAGATGTTATGTCCTAAAATAAGATGTTGCCCATCTTGAGTTTAATACAAAATCAGTACCACTGCCAAGAAACATTTTGGCAGTGGGCAGTGGTATCTCATGTTGAATGATATCAATATCTGACAAGAGTTTTATACTTCTGACAAAGGATGACATCTATCATAAAAATGGTTTAGCAAGCACTTGTTAACATGTAGGAAACAAATGGAAAAATAGAAAATCCCCCCAAATGTCAGCAAAGCTCGGCATGGTGGTGCAGACTTAAAATTCCAGTACTTGGAAGTCTGAGACAGGAGAATCACAGGTTCAAGACCAGCCTCAGGAACGTAGCACAACTCTCAGCAGCCTAGTGTGACCCTGTTTAAACAAAATGGCAAAAAAGGGTGGGTATATAGCTCAGAGATAGAATCTCTGGTTTCAGTCCCTAGTACCTCTACACACACACACACACACACACACACACACACACACACACACACACACACCAGCAAATTAATAGACTATATAAAGGAGAATCACAAGTAGAAATTTAAGAAGTATAAAATATCATAAACAAAATTTTAAAACCCAGAAGTCTCAGGGTTAGACTGCACAACTAATTGAAGAATTAACAAAAAAGTCTATGAATTTGAAAATAGAGAATAGAAATAGCCTGATTTGAAAATAAAGGCTAGAAATCCATGAACATACAGAATGTAGGATTATAACAGAAGTTCTAAAATTTGTGTTGTCAGATTCCTGGAAAGAGAAGAAAGAAGGTGGAGATTAAAAAAATTCAAAGTAATAGTACCTGAAATTTTTTCCAAATTTGGTAAATATAATAGGACTACATATAAAAGAAGCCAAGCGAGTTTCAAATATGTTGAACAGAACCAAAAGAACAAACCAAAAATCCATGCCAGTGCACATTATGATGGTTAATTTAATGTTAACTTGACTGGGCCAAGTTACCCAGATAATTTGGTTACTTTTGGGATGTTTCTGCACAGATGTGTTTTGGAATAAGATTACCCTTTAAATCTGTGGACTATGCATAGAGCAAATTACTTTCCATAATGTAGGTGGCAGCATTCATTTAGTCCAAGGCCAATGATTGACTTTCCCCAAGCTAGCTGGAAGGAATTCTGCTAACAGACTGACTCAAATGGCATAATTAGCTTTTCTTCAGGTCTAATCCTGTAGACTTGAACTGTGACATCTGTCCTTCCCTGGGTCTGCAGCCTGCAACCTTTTCTGCAGATTTTAAACTTGCCAGACTTCATAATTTCATATGTTAATTAATTAAATGAATATATTTGTATACACCTTATTGATTCTGTTTCTCTGGAGACCTTGACTAGTACCTCTGTGCCAAAGTTTCTATAAACTGTGTAGAAATTTAAAATCTTGGAAGTTGCCAGAGAAAGATGACATTTTATCTATAGGGGAAAAATAATTAGAATGATAGTAGGATTTTCATCAGAAAACACTGAGGCCAGAGGAAATGGAAGAACTATCCTATCAGCCATCAGGAAAAGGAACTATCACCCGGAATTGATATTCAATAAAAAAGTACTTCTGGAATAAATAGTGGTGGGGAATCAACATGTACTCAGATTAAAGAAAACTACTAGAATTTGTTACAACATACCTCCCTGAAATAAGGGCTAAAGAAACTTATTTTTTAACAAAGGAAATGAAGGAATCTGGAAATTCAGGAAAGAGCAAAAAGAAAAGCAAAATATGGGTAAATAGACTTGCCTTTGCCTTTCAAGTTCTCTAAGTTATGTCTGACTGTTGAAGCAAAAATTCCAATGTTGTGTGATGTGGTTCTCTATGTAAAGGGAAATTTATGAAAATGTTACTGTAAACATGGGAGAGTAAAGAACATAAAAGGAAGCAAAGATTCTGCAATTTACTTGAACTGGCCAAATGCTGACACTAGTAATGCTGTGATGTTTTTGTTCTGAATATTCCAAATTACTTCTTTTTCTATGTCTTATCCCATGATAAACCTTTAAAGTGTTATTAAACAAGATTTAAATGCAGGATTCTAAATTATTAAAGCCATTTGGAGCTAGCTCACATTTTTATATATGTATTTCAGAAATGGTAATCAATTTAAAATTTAGTAGAAAATGCTTTTCTCCATTTAACACTATGATTTTCAAGAACCCAAAGTAGTACCTAGCAATGATCACAACAAAGTAAAGTTTAATTAATCATGTATTTTGGTTTAGGGTGGGGTGATGATACTATTTTATAATCTTTATTTTTATAGCTTTGAGGTATAATTCCTATATCATAAAATCCCCCTAAAGTTTATATTTAGTAATTTTTCATATATTCACACAATTGTGCAATCATCATTACAGTCTAACTTTAGACCATTTTCATCACCCAAATATCAAACTGTGTACCTATTAGTTGTCGCTCTCCATTTCCTCCCACAATAGTCCTCTAACCCTAGTAACTATATTATGTTTCTGTACATTTACATCTTGTAGACATTTATATAAATGGAATCATGTAATTAATATACTTCACATTTCAACCATTTTTCCAATTGTATTAGTACTTTATTCCTTTTTATTGCTAAATAGTATCTATACCACATTTTATTTATCCATATATCAGTTGGTGGGCGTTTTGAGTTGCTTCCATTTTTTTGCTATTATCAATAACATTAAATGGATATATGATTTTATTTCTCCTGAGTGTACACCTAGGGTAGAAATTAGAGTCATATGATTGTCTATGTTTAACATTTTGAGGAACCCCTATATTTTCCAGCTGTCCCATTTTATATTTCCACCAGCAGTAATCGTTGGTTCCAGTTTCTCTATACCCTTACTTTTATTTTTCATTAAAAATTTTTAACCATTTTAGCTGCTTTAATTTCACATTTAGGTCTTTGGTCCATTTTGAATTAATTAATGTGTATGATATGAGGAAGGAACACAACTCCATTCTTTTGCATGCATGCAGGTAGCCAGTTGTTGTCAACATCATTTGTTGAAAAGATCATTCTTTCCCTTGGAATTGTGTTGTCCTTATTGAAAGATCAGTTGGCCATATATGTGAGGGATTATTTCTGGACTTTCCATTCAACTATATCTACATCATGTCAATACCATACTGTTTTAATTTAAGTAGTTTTGTGGTATATTCAAAATCAGAAAGTATGAGTTGTCTAACATCATTTCTTTTCACAATTATTTTGACTTGTGTTCCTTTTATTTCTACATAAATTTTAGTATACATATGAGCATTCCTTATGAACTCCAGTTGAGATTTTCATAGTTTTCTGGTCCACAATAATGAAATATTGTGGGTTTTTTTTTCTTTTGATACTGGGGATTGAACCTAGAGACATTCTACTCCTGAACTAGACCCACAGCCCTATCCTATTATTATTATTATTATTTTTTTAATTTTGAGACAGGGTCTTGCTAAGTTGCTGAGGCTGGCCATAAACCTGCAGTCCTTCTGCCTCAGCCTCCCACCACACCTGGATTGAAATAGCTTTATATTTATTTGTTATTTGTATCTTTATTTCTTTCAACAGTTTTATGGTATGCATTTTATTCTTAGACAGTCTTATAAGTTGTTTTTTTGTTTTGTTTTTTTACTTTCATGTTCAGATTGTTCCTTGCTAGCATATAATAATAGAATTGACTTTTACATATTGTCATTGTATACTTTTTTATTAGTTACAATAGTTTTTTTAGTGGATTCCTTATCTAATGAATCTATTCTGTATACAAGATCATGTCATCTCCAGGTAGAGATAATGTCACCTCATTTTTACACTTTTATTGGTACAATATAATTTTATATAATGAGATTCAAACTGATATAAACATGTATTCACACATCTCTTAGTATATTTCCCTCTGTATACCCCCTTCCCATTTCCTCTCTCCCCATTCATATTAGTGAGATTGGTAGTGAAACCTTCTTGTATGGACATAACCTTATTTGAACTGCTCCTTCCCCAAGCCTGGCTTTTCCCTTCCCTACTTCCCTCCCACAAACCCCTTCCTTCCACTATTCTGCTGTTTTATTTTTTCATTTGACTGAAGTCGCTTTTTATTCCTATTTTTGTTCTAGCTTCCACATATGAAAGAAAACATACCACTCTTCACTTCTGAGACTGGCTGATCTCATTTAGCTTGATATTCTCTAGTTCCATCCATTTTGTTGCAAATTACATAATTGTTTTTTATGTCTGTGTAAAATTCCATTGTGTTCATATACCATATTTTTGTTATCAATTTGTCTATTGATGGGGACAACTAGGTTGGTTTCATAATTTGCCCATTATGAATTGTCCTGCTGTAATTATGAATATGCATGTTATCACTATAGTATTCTGACTTTTGAACAGATTCCTAGGAGTGTTATGGCTGGGTCATATGGTGGCTTCATTCCTAGTCTTTTCAGGAACCTCCATAGTTATATCTATAGTGGTTATACTAATTAACAATCGTACCACAGTTCCTATTTTTCTACATCCTTGCCAGCATTTATTATGGTTTATATTCTTGACAATTACTATTCTAATTTGATTTTGATGGAATCTCAGGATAGTTTTGTTTTGCACTTCCGTGATTTTACTTCTTTCTTTCCAATCTGGATACCTTTTCTTTTTCATACTAACTTATCTATCCTGTAGAATGCCCATGTGCACTTGAGAAGAATAAATATTCTGCTGTTGTTGGATTGGCGGTCTATAGTATAGTTGATTTAGTGTTGTCTGGGTCTTTGTATGCTGTTGATAATTTGCCTGAGTTTTCTATTTTTTTATTGAAGTGGAATATTTAAATGTCTAAATATTATTGTTGAATCATTTATGTCTCCTTTTAATTCCATTGGTTTTTGGTTCACATGTTTATTTTGGGTATTTTTTTGAGTTACATATGTTTTTAATTGTTATATCTTCCGAGTGGCTTTACCCTGATACTGTTTTTTTAGTCTCTAACACAACATGTGTGTTGTTACAAATTCTATTTTTTTATAGTAGTATAGCTACTTCATCTTTCTTTTAGTTGCTGTTTGCATCATTTTTCCCCATATTTTTACTTTCAATGCATTTATGTCTTTAAATATGAAGTTTATCCTTTATATGTATATAATTATATATATTTTGCTTTATGGAGTTACTTTTAAATCAATTAAGAAATGAAAAGAGAAGAAACATCCAGTTATGCTGTTGGATTTATTGACCTCCTTTATTTTTACACATGGAATTGATTGATGTTTTCTGTACTGGCATAAAGAGTTTTCACTGGCATTGTTAGTTGTTTTTGCTAACGATGACCTTGTGTATATAGAGCTACCGTTTTTCCCCAGTAATGGAGTTTGAATCCAGGGCCTTGTGCATGCTTGGCAAACACTATCACTGAGCTACATCCCTAGCCCCTTTTTTCACTTTCATTCTTTAAAGATAGCTTTGTTGGGCCAGGCATAGTGGCACACACCTGTAATCCCAGTACTTGGGAGACTTCATCAATTTTGAAGCATTTTCAGCCATTTTTCATAGTTTTTCTTATAGTTTTCCTCTTTTCTCTCATTGTGTCACTTCTGTTTTGTTTGTGATGGTTTATTTACTGGGTTCTCACATTTTTCTGAGTCGCTCTTAATTTTTCTTCATTATATGTCCTCCCTCTGTTCTTCAGTGCATAATCTTCATCAATATTTCTTCAAGTTTACCAATTTTTTCTTCTCCTAGTTTAAACCTGTTATTTAGAACTTCTGTTGAACTTTTCACTTTGTTATTTTACTTTGGTTCCAAAATTTCTCTTTGGATTTTTTTGGTAATTTGTTTTCATATCACTATTGTGTATTCTGTGAGAAATTATCACATTTTTCTTTTAATTCTTTAAGCTTAGTTTTCTTTAGTTTGATTTTTTTTAATAATCAGTGCTTTTAATTTTTTGTCTACTAACTCTAACATCTAGATCCTATCAGAGAAAGTATATATTGCCTCTTATTTTTCCCTATGTGTGGGAACTCTTCTTTCTATGTCTATTTGTGTGTGTGTGTGTGTGTGTGTGTATAGAAAACTTGATACTATAGATAATATACTGTGGTAGTGCATACTAATCCCTGTTCCTTATTATTCATTATTTGTTTGCTTGATTGTTTAATGACTTGGCAGGAAAAGTGTAGTGTGCTCTCCCACTGTACTTATTCTAGTTTTGCTCTTGGTCAGGCTCAGTCTTGGGCTTATATATTTAATATTTATGATCAACATCAAAGACTGTTTTAAAGCTGACCTCTTTCTGGCTCTCTCCATGTTCTCCCTATTAAGTTTCTGACATGTCTTTATGTGATTTTAATTGTTTTTGACCATGCCCTGGAGCATCTTCTGCTCCACTTTTTTTTGTGTGTGTGGTACTAGGGATTGAACCCAGGAGCATTTTACCTCCAAATTACACTCCCAGCCCTTTTAATTTAATTTAATTTTTTTGAAACAGAGTCTTTCTAAGTTTCTAAGGCTGACTGTGAACCTGCAATCCTCCTTTCTCAGCCTCCCAAGGACTGGGATTACAAGCATGTGCCATCATACCTGGTTTTTCACATTCTGATCTAATAGTAGTCATCTCCCTTGGAAAGGGCAATATTTGAGACTTTTTCTAAACCTTCATTATTAGAGAACATCTATGCTATGTATAGGCACTGGAAGACTAGGATGGTTAGTTTGCTCATCCTTGGTTTCCTAACCAGATCTTCCTTTTGGAGCTGGAGCTATTGTTAGGTGAAAGTGGACAGGTGATACATTTTCCACATGGTTGCCACCATTATCTGACACAGATATTTTATAGTCCACACCTTGGAAATGGGATCTTCCAGTTTTAATAACTGGCAAATCTCTGTAGAATAAGTTTCCTGCTTCAGAAAGCTGGATAAATAGAAGCTGACACTTGTCTGCAGAGGCCACACCAGCAGCTCTCTTGCAATACAGAGTTCTGTAGGAGAGGAGGAATGCATTTTTTATCAGCTACCCAATCCAGAATCTCCCTGCATAGCTGGAGTTAAGCATGGCAGGCTGGGTAGGTGCTGTCACTGCATGATCTAAGCCTTCTGTAGCATAGAGATATGGAAGATAGGATATGCTGATGTTCCTTATCTACTGAAGGTACCATGGTCTTCTATACTATTATGTTGGGGAGATGAAAACTGTCAGTTACTTAATGAGAGCCTGTGGAAACTATGCTTCAGTAAGACCTGGTCATGGATGACTGGAGTCCCTAGCCTTCTAGTGATCCTGCCAAATTTGTATACATTTTATTGAATAAATGCTTCTCAATTTATTATAAACCCTTTTATCAGTTTTCAGAAACTCTGAATGATTGTTTTGCTAATTTGACCTACTTAAAAGATGTCTCTCTGAGGTAGAAGTTTCCCCTAGCTCTTCATTTTACCATTTCAAAATTCCTACCTCTCCCCTCTTGTTTCTTTTAATCCAAATTAAAAATCATAGTAATTCAGTTACATATGCTCTTCATTTCAAAAATCACTCTCTGGGAGATAATGCAGATTTGGGCATCACATTATTGTTTTTATTCTTACTATATTAACAAGAGTTAAAGATTTGTTTATATCCTCCTGTCATATAAAAGTACCTCAACCATTGGATCTTTGCTGATTTCCTTATCTATTTTTCTAAAAATATAGGATTATTCTTTTTACACAAATAACTTTTGAGATTATGCAGTTTTAAAACTTTAGATTAAGCCAGGAGTGGTGGTGCACACTTGTAATCCCAGCATTTGGGAGGCTGAGACCAGAGGATCCTGGTTTGTGGCCAGCCTCAGCTACCTAGTGAGGCACTCCGCAACTTAGTGAGACCCTGTTTCAAAATAAAGAATAAAAAATAGAGCTGGGGGTATACCTCAGAGGTAGAATGCCCCTGAGTTCAATCCCCAGTACTGCAAAAACAAAACAAAACAAAAAACCCCCAAAACTTTAGATTATGTTTTAGGATTTATAAATTTATAAATATCAATTTAAACCATAATAATCAAAGTACCATTCTTATTTTCTACATGAGTAATCAGATATAGAGAAAACAGTTTTATTATATTTTTGTTAGCATAGCATGTACGTCTCTAACACCATTCAAATGAAATATCACTTTTTAAAGCTTCTAAACCATTTGATCAGCAGTTTCTAAATTAAAAATAGAAGCAAGCCATGTTATGAAACTTTTCATGAAGAATTGAAAATTCAGATTTGTCTTGCATTAGTCCTGGAGCTGCCCCGAGAAGATCTACGACCCAATCCCATGTATATTTTAAATAAAGATTTAAGGATTTAAAGTTATTCACTATTATTAGTTCTAATATTCTTACCATATTCTTCTCTCTTTAGTGATTATATGTAATACTTTATATACTTTATGATTATTTGAAGGAATGTTACATGTCTGCCAAAATTTCTACTTTGGGTCTGCTAAATACTCTTATTATTAGAGCTTACTGACTATGAGACTTTTTAACATCAGACCTGGATCAGAAGTCTATCTCTGCTGTTTACTAACAGTGTGGCCTTGGGCATATTTTTATAGTGTGGCTTTTAGTTTTTTCATCAGTAAATGAGAGAATAAACTATGGAATGTATTCACAGAATTGTCAGTATATAGTGAAAAATAAATAGTGCATACCTAATAATTAAGCCTTTGATAAGTATTAGCTACTATTATACTTAGCATATTATTTCTACTTTTAAAAAAATTTTATTGGTGCATTGTAATCATACATGTTTGTGAGGTGCAAGCTGGTAGAAGTATACATGCACACAGGTCTCAGTTAATCCTTCCCTAATTCTCACCCCATTCCCTTTCTCCTTCCTACTTGTAATGTTCTGTTTAGTGATAGACTTTGATATGTTTGTGAATGTACATCATGTGCATTAGGGTCTTTCCCCCTCTCCTCCCTCCCATCACCTTCTTTGCTCATCTAAGATTAGGTGAGATTAGTCGGTCACAAAAAGTAAAAAATCTGACTCTCCCTAATTTGTGGAAGCTAGGGAGAAAGTGGGTCATAGGAGGACTCTAGATGAAGAAGGAAAACCTTAGATGATCCTATTACTTTTCTAAATAGCAATTGCAACGCCTTCTTGTTATCTTATGGTGATTACTTATTAGTTTGCTTTTCAACATCATACAATATGGAATCTTGTTGCAATCCTTTTAGAAATACATAAAAATAGGGATTGTGGCCCAGCACATCTAGTACTGAGCTTCTTGTTTAAAAGCCAGCATTCTGTTGTTCATTTTCAAAATAAATAGTTCACTGCAAAATGATGAAAAGGACATAGGAAATTCTGTTGTAGAAGAAAACAAATCTAAAACAAACCTAATGTGCCACTATGCCAACTTTTCTCATAATATTTACTTAATTTTGTTTGTTTGTATTTCTTTTATGTCATGATTTTTAAAACTTTTATCTCGATAATTTACAACAGTAAAGTAAATGTAGAACTTGGACAGCTTCCCACAATGCATGCTACATCTAAGATTGTTTACCACAGCAATGTAAGAATTTTCCTTTTCTTTTTTTTTTTTTTTTTTTTGGTACTGGGGATTGAGCCCAGGGGCATTCTACCTCTGAGCTACATCCCTAGTTGTATTTTTTATTCTTTATTTTGAAACAAAGTCTCACTAAGTTGTGGAGGGCCTCATTAAGTAGCTGAAGCTGGCAGTGAACCTGGTTCCTCCAGTCTCAGCCTCCCAAGTACTGGAATTACAAGTATGCTCCACCACACCCTGCTCCTTTTCTTGTTTAATTGAGCTTTTTTCTTGAAATTGTCATTTTCTAATACATGCAGTGGCTCAGACTTCACTAGTTATTAATCTGTTCAGTTTTCTCTATCAAATATTACTATACATCATGTAGATTATCTTCTTTTGAGATACTGGGGAGTTACATTAGTGTGATGCTTTTTTGCTTTAAGGTGCATTCAGTGGTTGCCATTGATCAAGGGACCTGTTTGCTTCTTAACTTTGGCCGCATATAATAAATTACTTCTGTTGCTTTAAAAAAAAAACACACACACACATATACCAAGACAGGTTTCTTCCTTGGAAATTCTCAATCTATAAGTATAGATAGGATCTTGGTATCTGTATTTCTTTTAAAGGTCTCTGAGTTTTTCTGTTATTCCAAAGGAATTCTTAACCATTGTCTGATTCCTTCAAGTTTATTTGCCTACGAATCAGTGCCACTTCAGCTAACTCTTGCCATTTTTCCAATTAATTATTACTCTGCCAAGCTTATCTCAGTGCGCATGTGCTTACATGTATCACCATGTATGTGATTGTGTTATGCCATGTTGGGATCATTGGAAAAAATTTCCATTGCAGAAAGATGACAGAAGTGAACTCTTTTTTAAAATATATTTTTAAATTTTATTGGTGCATTGTAATCATACCCCTTTGTGAGGTACAAGCTGGTAGATAGAGGCATACATGCACACAGGTCTCAGTTAACTCTTCCCCAATTCCTACCTCATTATCTCCTCCCTCCCCCGTTCTCATGTTCAGTTTAGTGATTGACTTTGATGTTTGTGAATGTCCATCATGTGCATTAGGGTGTTCCCCTCCCTCCCATCACCTTCAGATAGGTCACCTTCTTTGTTCATCTTAAAAGAAATTAAGAGAGTATCCAGTGGGATGGTCTCTGATACTAAAGTTATGAAAAAAGTCCGCTTTAGCTGTAACTGAGAAACAAGGATTTGACTTCCATCTAAATCTTTTTTTTTTTTTTTTAACTTATGCCTGTTTTTCTGGATGGGGCTATAAATAAGTAATTATTTTTAATGGAGGATTAGTATAATAGCTCAGAGGGACTATCAAACAAAGTCACATTTGGAAAAAGTAAGGTATGCTTGCTAAAATAGATGAAGTTGTGTAAGTTAAGGAAAGATGCCTTGCCTTTTTAAAGAGAAAATATCCTCTTGCACATATGCATTTACTTCTTGTTTTCCTTTTCAGAAGTATCTTTGTATATTCAATTAATACAGTGTATATAAATACTTGAGGTAAAGTAATTTTATATGCTAACCCATTCTTAAAATGAGTTTTCTGTTTGCCCTAAATAACTTTTGGGAAGAATTTTCCAAGGGAAACAGTTGACTCAGTGTGTTAAAATTCAAAGTCGGAACTGCTGCTGCCATGCTGTAATGGTGAGTGGAAAGCACTTGACGTGAGGTCCAACATGTTGTTTTATTTTATCTCACTTTGAGCTCAGCTCATTAAAAATTCCAACTTGGCACAAATAAGGTATGAACATATTTTTTGGTTAAAATTCTTGTTTTGCTACTGTATACAGAATATTCATGGCAAGGAAAATGGCTCTTTCCCACTCTTGCACCTCAGACATGGAATTTACTTTAAGATAATGGATTAGTAAAAGGCTGTTCTGTTGAAACCATTATATACAAAATTTAAAAATTTCTTTCTATAGTGACATTTATGTTATTTTCTCGGCTCTGGCTCATCTTGCTTATTTTAGAATTGTATTATTCTCTTTTTTTTGTTTTTGTTACTATTTAAACTTAATAAAAGATTTAAGCATTTTTCAGATCATACTAGATGGAAGTGTCAAAACATTGTTGAATTTTGACATAGTTGATATATTAGTAAAAATGCTAACTAGAAAATAGCTTTCCTATATATAATCCCAGCACTTGGGAGGGTGAGACAGGAGGATCAGAGGTTCAAAGCTAACCTCAGCTATTTAGTGAGACTCTCAGGAACTTACTGAGACTTTGCTTCAAAATAAAAAATGAAAAGGGGGTTTGGGGTGTAGATCAGAGGTAGACTGCTTTGGGATTCAATCCCCAGTCACCCCCACCCCTAAATAAAATAAAAGCCTTAAGAAAGCAAAAAAAAAAAAAAAAAAAGAATGTAGTTTGGTATAATGTTTCTATGCAAACACCTAATAAACTATAACTATAATGGCTTAAAGGTATATTATATGTTTCTTGGCCCATTTGGGGGTGGCTAAACTAAACATTTGCTGAGCCATTTATAGTGATGTAAGAACTAGTTAATGGTCATCATATTCATCTTGCAATGAGAAGAGTTTGTTTGTTTGTTTGAATCCTCTCTTCTCAAACTCCAGAGCACTCTTTTCTTCCCTAATGTTTTGCTTGCACACACTGGGCCAATCAGAATACCTTTAAAAAAAAACTCATCCTTGTAAATGGTAGCACATTTCCAGATCTCTTCCCACAGCAAGCCATACTGACACAAACACCCATTTTCCTTTTCCGAGCTTTGTTTGTTAAGCTTCACTAAATCTGTAGTCTTTAATTCTGGGTATTATAATCTAGATGCCAAAAACCACTCAGTGCTGGGCACATGAATAGTTCATATAAGTGCTTGAGTATTTTAATGAGATGGCAAGGGATGGGCAGATTCTTTTCTGAAGTTTTAGAGCATTTTATGAAGAGGACTTTCTGATACTTTTTCCACCTCTTCAATATCCTAATTGAATCAGAAATACTGAGGTTGACTTATTAGGCCCATTAAACTTCTGCTATTTATAGTGTAAATGCCAAATTGCTAAATGAATTTGTTCTGAAATATTGAGTAAAATTTTTGATAACATTAATTTCTGATATTAACCAATCTTTGTTTTATTGAGAGTGTTAGTCCTCTGTGCCTATTCTGAAAAGGCTAAATATGCCTTAGAATTTTTTTGGTAAGGATTGCTTTGAATTTTAGCAACATACCATATGTTACATGCCAGCTTAGAGTATCACATGACTGCTGTATTCCTTTTTTAAAAGCATCCACTTGCTAGTGTTTTATTTGAACTCTTGAATTGTTTGTACTGTTTTATAAGGGAGAACATTACATTTAGGAGACCAGTTTTTTCCCAGGGTGTAGAATTACTTGTATTATATAAAGTTCTTTTCCAAGGAGGGAGAAACAACTTTGTTTTCTCTTCTTTGGATATTTTCCCTTGATTAGATATTGCTAAGTCTTTATTCAAAGCTTGGAAAAGTTAAAGTTAAGATATGCGAGACCAGACTCTGTGTCTTTATATGGATTCCACCATTTTGTTAACCCAAAGGTATGAAATAAATTTATAGTTTCAGTTTTTGATTGAACAGGGATTCTCATAAATTCCAACTTTTATCATATGATCAGATTTTTCCTGGACAACTTAAGATGTTTGCTGTTGCCAATAAAGTTTGGCCTAACAGCATACTAGATACTAGTGATTGGTTTGGAACTAATGACTTGGCTTGTCCTTTCTTATCCCTCCCACCAAACTTAACTTCAGTGGAGGACTGAGAAAGGGCTGGTAGTTGAGAATAGTTCTTGTGTGCCTCTGAGTTTCCTTGGCTGAGCCAGAATTTTGCATGCAAGGCTATTCTTGTGGGTTTTTTTAGCCATGCCAAAACCAAAAAGCATTGGAAACATTGCAAGAAAACTTATTCTATTATAGATTTAAGGCTTGCCTTTATGTTGTTACTGAATAATCAGCCCATTAAAGTAAGAAGGGGAAGATTTCATTCTGTATTGAGGGTACAAATTCCAATGTTTTCTGCAGAGCAATCCTTTAAAAAGAACTTCACAGATAAGAAACTTTAACATGAAGTTTATTTATTAGTTGTTTCATAAGACCTGCCTTTCCTACCTTAGTAAGTTTTCCTTCTATAAAATGTACATTAAACATTAAAGGTTCTTTTTTAGATTAATATTTGTGACTAATGTTGGTCAGAATTGAACCTTTTATTAGTATCAGTATTATTCTACTCAGATATTATTGATTAGTTATAGACTTCTTATTATCATAAAAATCAGTCTATTATTAATGTCTCCTATAAATCTACAAATGATACTGTCTTTTTATATACATATTTACCTAATTGAGGCTGGAAATATTTTGATGGATTTGAAAGTTTGTTTAAATTTTCCTATTATCTAAACTCAACAGATTTCAATCTCATTTAATAATGCTAGAGGAGTGATTATAGGATGGTATCTATAAAGAATACATTTCTATAGCTATTCTGATCAATATAATATATCAGGTATGCAGTCCTTATTCTTCCACTATTTTAATGACTTGAATCATGAGTAAAGTCTTACAGATTCAGGCATTTCCAATTCTAGATAGTGGCTGTAAAATATTACATAATTAGACTTCAGAGGGAAAAATTATCTGTTTGTTATAGATCTATTCATTCATTGATCACTAATATCCCAGTTAATGAAAGACTGTACTGTACATACCTTCTATTAGCATAGAAAGTAGCCTGATAAGGTAGACTTTCTTTTACTCATTTAATTTCCTAAGTCCAAATGAGGATATGTACACAAAAAATATTTGTATAGATGATAATGATAACAGTTCACTTTTTTAAAAAAATGTCTTGCTTGATGGAAAGGATAGAGAAATAAATAGCTCAATTTACTCTTTTCTCTTAACTCTAATACACAGAATCTAAGAAAGGAAAGCAGAGGCAAAATAACATTTAGGAGAATAGTATTTTAACATGTTCTTTTTTAAAAATTAGTATGTAACCCAGTATTAAAATAAAGGGCTGATTTTAATTTAATTTCTATACTAGGTAATTAGCTTTTTTTTTTTTTTTTTCTTTGTGGTACTGGGAATTGAACCCAGGGGCATTCTACCTCTGAGCTACACCCCAGCCCTATTTTTTATTATTTATTTGGAAACAGGGTCTCACTAAGTTGCGGAGTGCCTCACTAGGTAGCTGAGGCTGGCCGTGAACCCGGATCCTCCAGTGTCAGCCTCCCCAATGCTGGGGTTACAAGCATGTGCCACCATGCCCGGCTCGGTAATTAGCTTTTTACATATTCATATATGAGAATTTTGATTCCATCATAAGGATAAATTATTAGGGAATATAAGAATTTGCCTTACAAAAATATTTTAATTTTGAAATAACATGCACAAATTATAAAATTCAAAAATTATCCAATTATGTATGGTAAGAAATAAATATTATTCTTATCATTGTCTGAACATCAGTCTCCTCTTTCTTCCAGGCTTTATCTTTGTGGAGATCTGATAACTTGCTAATATTGCTACATTTCTGATTTGTAGTGTATTATTGTCATACTGCTTTATAGCAATGAGAAAGGGGTATCCATTTGAAGAATCTTCCATATGAATTTGACTTAGTTCATTTTAGTAAGAGCACAGAATTCAAAAGGTGACCCCATTTGGGTGTCTCAATAGTATATTCATGTAGCCAGTTGTTTGGCAATCAGCCCATTGTAAAACCCAGTGTAGACTAATGTTAACCCAGCAAATCCACTTTGTCATGTAATAAGGATATATTTCTATACTGCTTGGTATCAGTTCCTCTGAGGTGCTTTGATGACTTTGTCCCTTTCTCGGGCTTCCTGCTGACTTAGAATCAAGCTAGGGCTTGGAGCTGCAGGGGCCTCTAGTACCTGCTTCACTGCTGGGAATGGTGGGGTTTTGTAGTTTGTTTGTTTGTTTGCTTGTTTGTTTGTTTGTTTGTTTTGCGGTACTGGGGATTGAATTCAGAGGCATTCTACCTCCGAGCTATATCCCCCCAGCCCCATTTTTTATTCTGTATTTTGAAACCAGGTCTCACTAAGTTGCGGAAGGCCTCACTAGGTAGCTGAGGCTGGCTACGAACCTGGATCCTCCGGTCTCAGCCCCCCAAATGCTGGGATTACAAGCGTGCACCACCATGCCCAGTGGGAATGGTGTTTTCTGACTTTTTGATGCCCAAACCAATAGATTTTAAGTATTTTAGATACCACTTTTAATGTAATCACTCTGTAATGTACTGATGGCAACTTTTAACTGGAAAAGAGCCTAGTAAAACCTAGTATATATATGTATCTTACAACTGCTATCAAGTTCACAAGCTTATTTGTTTTTACAAATACATAAAAACAAGAAGGCAAATTTATTCTTCATTAATGTTTTCACTAACAAAATTGAGTTAAACCTGGCCTCTAATATTTCTCTCTCTCTCTCAAAATTGATGGCTTTTCAGTGTGAGGAAAAGTACTTTACTTTGCAATCTGTACTTGTTGAATGAATTTCAATTAATGTGAAGGAAAATGTCAATATAATGCTCTTAAATCTATTAGATAAGAAAAAATGTTTATATTAACAAAAATTACCAGAGCACAAGTTTTATATACCATACAAAGTAAACAATTTAAGTCTCAAATATCAGTAAATTGTTATAACAATCCTATTTCGTGGTATCACGAAAATAAATAAGTTCACTGTCATAATATGACAGAATCCTTTCATCACTGGCAGAGTGGAAATTTTGTAATTCTCCTCATTTATTAAATGAGGCCTCTGAGACACAGATAAACACAGTACTTTGATCAAATGTGTATAAGCAAACAGAGGAAAAGCTTTAAATAATAGCCAGTTCACTCAGGACTTGGTATCAGGCTCTGTTTAACAAAATATACTACCTCCCTGGCAAACTTATACATGGGTACTTCAGGCAAACATTCTGATGCCTAGCTGAGTGTTTCTTCCCATGATCTCTGATTTCTTCTTTTAAGAAAATGAGATACGCAGATACATAGGCCTTGGCCGTACTTTATTTAATCCTGAAAGAGAGTATGAAGAGGTTGTGCCAGTCAGAATTCATTTTTCCTTCCTTCCTTTCCTTTTTTTTTTTAACTGAAACCGTAGCTGTGATTCAGGTCACAAGGAGCAATACTGTGGCATCTGAGGGAGCGGCCTATCCATGTGGCAACTTTTCAGAGGTTGAAGTATCTGGAAGGCAGACATGCAGAGTCTCTATGCTGTACTTAATTTTAGAAACTTCTTAATTTTAATGTGTTGTCCATGGCACAAAAGTAATTTTCACTGGGAGACTTTTGTGGTGTTTGAGGTAACAACTCTTATGTTACTAGAATCCCTTAACAACAAGGCCAATGGGAATGATTCCCTCTGTCCTGAAGATTTTCTTTGGCTTTCACAGCCTCCAAAGCACTTTATAGCATGACTAGACTATATTGAATTTCCATGTTTAGATCTACACCCATAAGTTAACATTTTTCTTTTTGAATTGTATGTTAACATTGTGCTCCTATTCAAATACATAGGAAAACTCGAGAATTTCTGCAATTCCACATGTCCAAGATGAGATTTGTCACAGGATAGATTGTCAGCAGCCTCAACTTAACCTTGCCATCTTTTGTTTCTTAATCCAGTTTTTCTGAAATTTTAGGTAATAGTTACCATCTTGCTTTCTAAAAAGAAATAGTACTAAATCTATTAGTACTACTCCTCAGACTTCCAGAGTTCCCTCTTGAGAAACCTGCGCCTCTATTCTCCACAAGGGGTGAGCTCACAGGGTCTGAATGTTGCCTGACCTATCCTCTTTATTTGAGTCTAGAGGCAGATTCAAGTAAATGGGAGCCTCAAATCTAGATTGAACTCTGTCCCAGAGAATTTTATTCCCTTGTTCTTTTTATGTTATAATATAAATCACCTCTTTTTTTTTTTTTTTTTTTTTTTTTTTTTGTGGTACTGGGGATTGAACTCAGAGGCATTCTACCTCCGAGCTATACCCTCAGCCCTATTTTTTATTCTTTATTTTGAGACCGAGTCTCACTAAGTTGCGGAGTGCCTCACTAGGTAGCTGAGGCTGGCCGCGAACTCGGATCCTCCGGTCTCAGCCTCCCGAATGCTGGGATTACAAGCGTGCGCCACCACGCCCGGCTTAAATCACCTCTTAATTATAGATTTTAGTCAGGTTATTTCTTTTTGTATTCCAATGAAATTTTCTAAAATGGCTAAATATTGTTTTCTGAGATGCCTAACCTTTCTCCTCTAATACAGCCACCCACATCTGCACCTTAATTGGACTAATTGCTCACTATATGAGGCCATTTAAAAATGTGTGTGTGCTTACGTATCAGTGCGTGAAATCAGACTATCACTTTCTCCTTGAGAAGTATAAGCCTACATAGCTATCGAAAGATACTTTTTGATCCTCAAATTTGTACAAGATATCTTTGAATAGCTGAGAGTCCTTAGAGATTAGGACAGGTTGGTAACCAAGAGGGGCATTCAGAGCCAAATCCAATCACCTGCCATCATTTGGACACTATTAATTTTTATATTCTTTGTTACTGTGTATTCATGTTAAAATGGAGAATGTAAGTATTGTAGAAGAACTGCATGTTAATAGATAGAATTTAGGTGAAGTTCAAGTAAATATTATTCTCTCTATATAAATAATATACACACATATATTTACCATATGTATATACATATACCATATATTAAATACATATATACTATATATATGACATATATGGCTTTTCTTGTCAGGATATGAAAAAAGAAAAAAATAGCTAGTTCTTATTAGGAGTGACTTTCATTATCAGAAAGGTTTATTTCATTACTCTTAACCCTATAGTATTGAAACAAGTCCATTCATGGTAGGTACCTTAATTACAATTTTCTAATTTATCTAATGTAGTCCGCAAAATCAGTGTCACATATTTTCATTTTTATAAATGTTCATTGTCAGAGAAAAGTTCATTTGTTTTAAGCTTTTATTGGTGCATAGTACTTATATATCATAGTGAGGTTCAAAGTGTTACATACACACTTCACTTGGTGCATACTTGGTGTATTTTCCTCTGGGTCTCACCCTGTTCCCCCCTCGTTCCTCCTGTACTTCTTAGTGAGGTTGCTAGTGATATGGAAAAAAGGTTTTGGTAGCATTTGAACATCTTCTTTGAAGGCTTTTAAAAATATATCAGGTTATAGAAACTCCTTGATTAAAGCCTTCTAGAGGTTTCTCACAGCAATTATAGCAGAATTAAAATGCCTTATCATGGCCCCATCTGACCCTGGCATCTGCCTACTTTTCTGATCTTGGAGTCACTTTTCAGGCATAGAGCCCAGCAAGGCGATAGGCCCTCTGGTAGGAAGGATTTCAGCCTATTTAGGAAACACAAGGAAGCCCAGTGTGGCTGCAACTGATGAAACACTGGTTCATATGATATACACTGGCCTTTTTCTGATTCTTGAACTCACCAGTTTTATTTATATTCTAGAACTTTGAGCTTTGTCTTTTGATAGGAATGCTCACCCTCTAGACTTTATGTATGGCTAAGTTTATCCTCATCTGTGACATTTCAGCTCTACCTGTCTTCCGAGAGCCCTGTCTTGACTACCCTTTCTGAAAAACGTATCCTCCACTATTCTTTAACTTTCATCTGTCTTTTGTTTTCTTCTTAGTATGTAGCCCCGTCAGGAATGATTTGTCTGTTTTCTCCCTCCAGTTCCTGTCCTGTTCTTCCCATCTGTCATCAACAATGTAAGCTCAGGAGAGTAAGGCCCATGTCTATTTTTGCTCACTCTGTACCTTCAGTACCTGAATGAACACTAGCTGGAATAAAGTATGCACTTGTAAATATTCATTGAATGAATGAAGAATAAATGAATAATTGAATGATAAAATTAGAGTAAGTGCTTTATTCATGAGGAGAGAAATCTGCGTTACTGTGTTGGAATAGATAAGACAAACAGGGAAGTAAATGGATAAAGCTGAATGTAATTCTTTATGCCACTGTGCCTTTTCCTGTGGGTTTGGGTACATTTCTTAACCACAATGTGTTTCTTCATCTGTAAAGCAAGTATATAAAGCTCATAGAGAAAGACAGATGAATGATTCAGTAAGATGCATGAGATCATTTTTTACAAAGGTGTTTCAAACAAGTATGCTCTCTTGTCAAATAACAAACTTGCTTATAAGATGCTAACTAATTAAATGGCCTTGCAAATTTGCAGTAGTTTTTGCTCAAAAAGAGGGTTCACACCACGAAAAACACATATCACTATCCTTTCTCAGTCTTAACTTACCCAGTTTTCTTCATTGTGTTTTTAGTTAAAAATAGGAAAGGATAGAAAAATAAAAAGATTGAATTAAAAATATAGAAAAAATTGATGCTTGAAAAGCAAATTGTGATATTTTTCTAAGAAAGATAAAATTGTGCTTGATTTCAAGTGACACAGTATAACAATTATTTTGTCTACACTACTATAAACAATAAGCTAAACTAAACTAATAGTATAATTATAGATGTAATCAACATTAAAGTTCTAATAATTTTTCTGTGAAAAAACAAATATGTGGGCATCCAGATTCTTAATTGATTTATTCCTTTTATTCAACACACATTTGTTGAATGGCTTTTATGTGTGTTTTATTGCAGATACATAGGTATATCAGTGAGTTAGGCAAACATTTCTGTTCTCCTAGGACTTAGGTTCTAGTTACAATATTATGTTTATTCTCTGTTTTGCTTCTAACTTGTTCTATAGCTTTATGCTTTTTTCCATTTGTAAAGTATAACTTAGAGGATTAACAGATAATTTTTGGGACTAATTCTAGTTATTGTTGCTACAGTTAGCTACATAGTGTTCTTTTAGGGTCATATAATAACCACCAACATAATATTAATGTTTCAAAGACCATCTGGTTCTGAAAGACATATCTGCTCTGCAAATCTGGACAAGTCATTTAATTTGATTAGCCTGTAATCAAATCTGTAATAGTTGGTCTTTTTCAAGGGAGAAGAAAAACTGGTGGATTTGTTGAGATAATCAATTATAGTCTGGGTGGTAATAGTCCACTTTAGCTGTGTTTCTTTTTGTCATTTAAATTTCAGCAGAAATTCAATTCACTAAAAATAATATATGTATATATATAATCAACAGCTTATTTGGGGATATATGATTTTTATTTAATGCTTTTATTTCTATGACTTTAGTAATTATAGACTTTATGAGATGTTTTCCTTTTGAGGACTTAAGAGCCCCTCACACTATTTTATTTACTCAAAGTTGGTCCTGTGGAAGAGGAACAATGGCTATTTCTAGTGTAAAATAATAATTAAAAGATTGGGATCTCTAGTAGGAATTAAATATTCTTTGTAGAAATATTGATAACTGAATTGCTATTTATAGTAGGAAGTTTAATCAACTTTACAGTCAATATTGGTACTGTTGATAATATGACTTTTTAAATATCAATCTTCACATGAGGGCAACCACTCAGTGAAAAGCTGTTCCAAATGCCATATACAAAGTATTCTGTAAAAAATGTGCACAATGTACAGAGGAAGCTATCATCTTGCTCACATCTTTAAAATTGCTGTGTTTTTAAGTGTGGTAAATAGCTTTCCTCAAGCTTAGTGAGTTAAATTCCCTGAGATAATGCTGCAGATCTCTGATAGAACTGCAGCCAAGACCTCGACATATTGAAAATCAACAAAAGATTCCCTGCCCTTACTGACATTCTTTTCAATATAGAATATGTTGATAAACATCTTGGGTTTCTACCTATATATACCATTAAAGTTTGAATGCTTTCCATGTGTTAAGAATTTTTAAAAATTGATAGAAAGGGAATTTTTCCATATATCTTTTTATATTGCTGCATAAGTCCAAGGAAAGCGTCTTGTATCTTTTTATCTGTAGAGAAAACTCTAGGGGAAAATAATAAATTTGGAAGTGTTAAGAATAATGCTTTTTTTTTTTTTTTACTTAAAGTATATTGGAAATTCAAAGGCATTGATTGTGATATATTAGATTGGAAGTTGAATATTCAATTATGTAAGCAAGCCTTAAAAGCAGGTAACTAGTATTTGTAAGTATGCCCATAATGACTAATAGTCTAGAAGTAAGGACAGTTGTGGGGAATTACTTCATTTGCTTTGACTGCGGCACTAATAATCCCACTATTGAGTAGTAAAAGTCAAATTTTTAAATTCCCTGTTGTAACCCATAAGATCTTTTAATATCTGGCACCTGCCAGCTTTTCTGTCTTCTCGCCTTCTTTACCTCCATTCTTAACTTCAGTTTCAGTGATCTAGCTATTCTTACCTATCTTACATTCTCTGTATGATGGTGAGTCTCATTTGCAGGCTTAGGGCATCTTTTCTTTCTTTGATGTGCACCATGCATATACCTATGTGTGTCAAGAGAATGTTTGTCCTCAACATTAAACAACTCAATGGACAAAGTTTTAAAAAATCTCCACATACCTACCTTTTATTGATATTTACCTACCTATTTGTTGATATGTAAGTATAAATGACTAAATGAGGCTAAAATGAAATATTTGAGCTACATAAGAAGTCAGTTTCTCTCACATATCTCTCCTTTATGATCTCTAACCTTAGATTGACTCTTACTTAACTCCTCCTTCTTGACAACTAGAAGAACATATCATGTACAAATCAATCACTTTGTGTTTCTTAATTTTGGAAGTAATATTTTATTAACTTACCTGTCCTCCAAAAGATAATAATTGAATAAAAATTATAATTGGTGATTTACATTAGAGACTTGGAACTGAGGTGAATAGTTATGTCATAAATCCCCCAAAAGGATGGCATTTTTCTCTTTGCAAAACATGTTGCAATTATTCCAAGGGAATTGGGTGTATCATTTTTTAATTAAAAATAACTATGCTCATCAAATATTACATTTTGCCAAAGATAAATAGAGATTTATGTTATCTAGTAATAGTTTAAGAGGATTAATGTTTTGGTGTCTGATATAAATTAATCATGTGAAATGTTTAGAAGATACATATTATATAAATTGAGGGCAAAGCTGGGCATGGTGGTGCACGCTTGTAATCCCAGCATTTGGGAGGCTAAGACTGGAGGATCTGGGTTCGTGGCCAGCCTCAGCTACCTAGTGAGGCACTCTGCAACTTAGTGAGACCCTGTTTCAAAATAAAGAATAAAGAAAATAGGGCTGGGGGTATAGCTTGGAGGTAGAATGCCCCTGAGTTCAATCCCCAGTACTGCAAAAATAAATAAATAAATAAATAAATAAATAAATAAATAAATAAATAAATAAATAAATAAGCCGGGCGTGGTGGCGCACGCTTGTAATCCCAGCATTCGGGAGGCTGAGACCAGAGGATCCGGGTTCGCGGCCAGCCTCAGCTACCTAGTGAGGCACTCCGCAACTTAGTGAGACTCGGTTTCAAAATAAAGAATAAAAAATAGGGCTGGGGGTATAGCTCGGAGGTAGAATGCCCCTGAGTTCAATCCCCAGT
>PVLC010000417.1:166277-187584 GCA_004027655.1 Graphiurus murinus | reverse complement strand
CCCCAAACAAACAAACAAACAAACAAACAAAAAACTGCTAGGATTTAATCAAAGTACAAGAAACTACTTTTGCCCTCAATTAATTAATTAATTAATTAATTAATTAATTAATTAACTTATTTATTTATTTATTTATTTATTTATTTATTTATTTGCGGTACTGGGGATTGAACTCAGGGGCATTCTACCTCCGAGCTATATCCCCAGCCCTATTTTTTATCCTTTATTTTGAAACCAAGTCTCACTAAGTTGCAGAGGGCCTCACTAGGTAGCTGAGGCTGGCTTCGAACCCAGATCCTCTGGTCTCAGCCTCCCGAATGGTGGGATTACAAGCGTGCGCCACCACGTCCGGCTCAATCCTAGCAGTTTTATATTCTTTCACTAATTTACTAGTAATTCTATAGCTTTCTAATGATGACGACTGCATTATAGGACTAGTACCGTCATCAGTCCATTACAAGAAAAAGTTAATTATATGAAAACTAGAGACGTATTCATTGGTTTAATGTGTGCATATATGACTCTCCCATCCTGTACCTCATAATGATATATGATTACAATGCACCAATAAATTAAAAAAAATAACATGTGCAGAAACCTCCCCCAAAATCTACTTTTTTGTTTTTTAAACACATGCTTATTTTATTTGCCATCATAATACATGTTGTTTCCACCTGAATAAGTCTATTTTCAAAACAGAGTAAGATATTTGGCTTATTTTTCTTTTCTTGGTGAATATGCCAATAATCTGTTTTCTATAAGACGTGTCTGTTTCAACTTAATATTTTGATTATGAGTTCTTATCCAGATAGATCTTTAAAAATAGAATATCTACTAACAATTTTTATGCACATGTTTGAGTGCGTATTTTAGGATGATTTAGACATTATAAATAAGACGTAAGACATTACAAGAAACATGTTAGTATAAAATAAATAAAGCTTTAAACAGGAAAATAAAAAGATTATAATATTCTAAACATCTCGACTAAGGAAGTGAATGGGTAGAATATCTACAAATGCTGATTTGGCTTTCCTTAGAATATTGGTAATATGTTTGTATTTTACTTAGGTCCTAGCACTTAACACTATCCAATTAAATTTGTCCAGGCTCTTAAGTTTTATTACTTCCTATTAATTCTGCTTTAAGATTTTGACATGCACAGAGTTACTTATACCTTTTCACATTAGGGGTGTGAACTTCCTGGGAGGCAGTTATTTTATGTTTGAAGTTGCTCAGAGTTTCCATCTGCTTTTACTTGACTTGTGGTCTTGAAGATCATGCTTGGCCCGTAGGATGTTACAGTGTGCCGAGAGGATGTGGAGTTTTGTCAGCCAGTGAAATATGTCTGGCTTTTTTTTCTTTTTTCTTCTTTTTATTTTTTTAAGAAACTTTCATATGTTCCTCACTCTGTGTGGTCTTCATTGAACTAAATTTACATTTAGTAGAAATACTCAGACTCTTTATCATTTTCTATGAGTTGGCCTTTTTAAAGGAGGTGTATGAAAGGAATATCTGAGCCAACAAACTATAGTATTGGCTATAGAAAAAACTAAAACTGAAATCTTAAAGCTGTATCATATATAAATATGCTTCAGTATTCACAAATGTGTATTTGGTAATGCAGAAGAATGTCATATTTCAGATATATTCAACTGTCAAAAAATTCTCATGCCAATAGCAGACCCCATGTTTCTTCTGTGATCCAAATGATTTCTTTTGCTTGATTTTAGGCACTACTGCAGTCTTCAGCTAAGCAACAAGCAGAATCCATTGAAAAACAGTACATCTCTGCAATTGAGAAACAAGCACACAAGTGTGAGGAGTTGCTAAATGCTCAGGTAATAAAAGTGCACACGCATACTATATTTATACTTTTCTTCTGACTCCCTTCCCCTGAGAGCTCTATTACTGTTTATCCAGTTTCATGCCATTTACTTTCATTGGTGTATTTTGGAGAAATAATATGCTTCTGTAAACTCAAAGCTTAAGAATTTTATGATGGGCTCAAAATAGGACTAAAGGCCTGAAATATGTGAGTCATCCCCAAATTAATGATTATTTTTATTTTAATTTGATAATGAATGATTGTTCCTATATGTTTTTTTTTTAAATGTATTGAGGCGTACATGCACACATCACTCTTTTAGCCCTTCTTCAATTCCCACCCCAATCCCTCATCACGTTTGGCTTACTGATTGACTTTGGTATGTTTGTGAATATACATCGTGTATTAGAGTGTTTCCCTCTTTCCATCTGCCATCTCTCTCAATTAGCTTGCCTTCTTTACTCATCTAAGGTTTCTCCTTTGTTATCTAGAGTCCCTCTTATGTCCCATGTTCTCCCAAGCTTCTACATATTAGGGACAACGTCTGACTTTTCACTTTTTGTGACTGATTAATCTCACTTAGCATAATGCTCTCCAGCTCCATCCATTTCCTTGCAAATGACATCATTTTTTTTCTTCTTTATGCCTGAATAAAATTCCATTGTGTATATATTCCATAGTTTTGTAGTACATTCATCTGGTTCCATAGTTTAGCAGTTGTGAATTGTGTAGCTATAAACATAGATATGCATGCATTAGTCTGGTAGTTTGGTTTCTGTTCTTTTGGGTTGATACCCAGAAGTGGTGTTGCTGGGTGATATGGTTGGTTTATTCCCATTCTTCTGGGGATCCTCTATACTGTTTTCCAAAATGGTTGTTACACTAATTTACAATCTCACCAAAAATGTATTAGGGTTCTCACTTTTCCACACCCTTGCCAGCATTTGTTGTTCTTTGTATTTTTGATGATTGCCATTCTAATTGGGGTTAGGTGAAATCTCAGGGTAGTTTTAATTTGCATCTCTTTAATTGCTAATGATGTTGAACATTTCCTCATGCATTTACTGGCCACTTGTGACATGTCTTATTTAGTTCACTTGCCCATTTTTAATTGGGTTATTTGTTTTCTTAGCTGTGAGTTTCTTGAGTTCTCTGTATATTCCAGATATTAGTCCTTTATCGGAGGAGTACTTGGCAAAAATCTTCTTCCACTCTGTCTGCTATCTTTTGAGGTTCTTGATAATTTCCTTTGCTGCACAGAAGCTCTTCAGTTTAATACAATCCCACGTATTCATGCTTCTCTTAATTTCTCATGCCTTTGAGGTCTTTTTGAGAAAATTTTTACCTGTGCTTATATGTTGAAGTGTTTGACCTATGCCCTCTTCAAGTAGCTGCAAGTTCTCTGGCCTGACTTCTAGGTCTTTGATCCATCTTTAATTGACTCTTGTGCAGGGTGAGAAGGTGGGGTTTATTTCTATTTTCCTGTATATGGTTAACCAGCTTTGCCAACACCATTTGTTGAAGAGGCTATCTTTTTTCTAGTGCATGTTTTTGGCTCCTTTGTCAAAAATCAATTGACCATAAGTGTATGGATTTGTTTCTTAGTCTTCTATTCTGCCCCATAGGTCTCTGAGTCTGTTTTTGTGCCAATACCATGCTGTTTTTATTACTGTGGCTTTATCGTATAGTTTAAAGTCAGGTATTCTGATGCCTCCTGCATGGTTCTTATTGGTGAGAACTAGTTTGGCTATTCAGTTTTTTTTGTTGTTCCAAATGAATTTAAGGACTGTTTTTTTTTCTGTATCTATGAGGAATGACCTTGGTAATTTAATGAGTATTGCATTGAATCTTTAGATCATTTTTGGAAGAATGACCATTTTGATGATATTTATCTGCCTATCCAAGAGCATGGGTGGTCTTTTCATCTTCTAAGATCTTCTTCAGTTTCTCTTTTCAATATTTTATAATTTTCCATATACGTCTTTTACCTCCTTAGTTAGGTTTATTCCTAGGTATTTTTTGGGGAGGGATATTATGAGTGGAAATGTTTTCTGGATTTCTTTTTCAGTAGATTTATGGTTAGCATACAGGAAAGCATCTGATTTTTTAAGATTGATTTTGTATTCAGACACTTTGCTGAATTTGTTGATCAGTTCTATAAGCGTTTTGGTTGAATTTGTTGGATCTTCTAAGTGTAATATCATGTCATCTGAAAATAGAGATAGTTTTAGTTCTTCTTTTTCTACGTTTTCTCCTTTGATTTCCTTCTCTTGTCTTATTTTTCTGGCTAGAGTCTCAAGTACTAAAGTACTATATTGAAGAGAAGTGGTGATAGTGGACAACTTTGTCTTGTTCCTCTTTTTTTATTTTTTATTTTTTCGCAGTACTGGAGATAGAACCCAGGGGCATTCTACCTCTGAGCTACACCCCCAGTCCTATTTTTTAATTCTTTATTTTGAAACAGGGTCTCACTAAGTTGCAGAAGGCCTCACTAAGTAACTGAGGCTGGCTGTGAACCCAGATCCTCCAGTCTCAGCCTCCCAAGTACTGGGATTACAAGTATGTGCCACCACACCCGGCTTCTTGTTCCTCTTTTTATGGGAATCACTCACAGTTTTTCTCCATTTAATATGATGTTGACTGTGGGCCTACTGTATATTGCCTCTGTGATGTTGAGGTATGTTCCTTCTATTCCGATTCTCTGCAGTGCTTTTAGCATGAATGTGTGTTGGATTTTCTTGAATGCTTTTTCAGTGTCTATTGAAATAATCATGTTATTTTTGTCTTTAGTTCTATTTATGTGGTTAATTACATCGATTGTTTTTCATATGTTGAACCAGCCTTGCATCCCTGCGATAAACTCGATTTGGTCATGGTGTATTATTTTCTTGATGTGGTTTTGAATGCATGTTGCTATTATTTTGTTTAGCAGTTTTGCGTCTAAGTTCATTAATGATATAGGCCTGTAGTTTTCTTTTCTTGAACTGTCTTTATTTGGTCTTGGTATTAATATGATGTTGGCTTCATATTTGGAAGAGACTCATTTCTTTCTATTTCATGGACTAGATTGATGGATATTAGGATTTGCTCTTCTATAAAGGTTTTATAAAATTCATGGGAAACCATATGGTCCTGTACTTTTCTTTGATGGTAAACTCTATATTGATGCTTCAATTTCTGATTGCTAATTATCGTTTTAAATTTTCTATATCTTCTTGTTTCAATTTAGGAAAGTTGTATGTGTTTAGAAATTCATCAATTTCTTCTAGGTTTTCCATTTTGTTGGACCGTAGTTTTTCAAAGTAGTTTCTGATAATCCTCTAAATTTCTACACTGGCATTAGTAACATCACCTTTTTCATCTTTAATTTTAGTAATTTGGGTTGATTCTTTTAGTTAGATTGGCTAGTAGTTTATCTATCTTGTTAATTTTTTTCAGAAGCTAGCTTTTGGTTTTGTTGATTTTTTTATTATTTTTTATTCTCTACTTCATTGATTTCTGCTCTGATTTCAATAAATTTCCTGTCTTCTTCTGGCCTTGAGTTAGACTATTCCTGTTTTTTAAGGAGTTTAAGGTGTGTCATTACTTGGGAGGCTGAGACTGGAGGATCCGGATTCCTGGCCAGCCTCAGCTACCTAGTGAGGCACTCCGCAACTTAGTGAGACCCTGTTTCAAAATAAAGAATAAAAAATAGGGCTGGGGTATAGCTCAGAGGTATAATGCCCCTGAGTTCAATCCCCAGTACTGTAAAAAAAAAAAAAAGTGTGTCATTAGGTTATTAATTTGGTGATTTTCTGTTTTTATCTCAGTACTCAGTACTATGAATTTTTATCTTAATACTGCCTTCAGGGGTTTGAGATTTTATGTTGTGTCTCTGTTTTTATTTGTTTCTAAGAAGTTCTTAATTTCTCCCCTTATTTTTCTATGACACATTCCTCACTCAGCAGTATGGTGTTCAGTTTCCATGTGTTTATGTGGTTTCTTTCAGTCTTCTTATAGTTGATTTCTAGTTTAATTCCATAACAGTCTGAAAAAACACGGGATTATGTCATATTTTTTGAATTTGCTAGTGCTCATTTGTGGCCCAGGATATGGTCTACTTTGTAGAAGTTTCCATGAGCATCTGAAAAAATGTTGATTGTCCTGTAGTTGGGTGGAATATTCTGTATATGTCTAATAGGTCCAATTTGGTTTATGATGGTCTTTGGATCTGAGATATCTTTACTGACCTTTTGTCTAGAAGATCAGTCTAGTGGTATGAGAGGAGTATTGAAGTCTCCCAATATTACTGTATCTGGATCTATGTGTGACTTCATGTCTTGAAGAGTTTGTATTATGAAAGTGGTTGCACCTATGTTTGTGGCACAAATGGTTGACTACTGTTATATCCCCTTGATGGATTGTTCCTTTTACCAGTAAAAAATTACCTGTTGTGTATCTTCTGATAAGTTTAGGCTTCAAGTCTAATTTGGTTTTTTTTGTTTTTTTGGTTTTTTTGTGGATTTTTTTGGGGGATTGAACTCAGGGGCATTCTACCTCTGAGCTACACCCCCAGCCCTATTTTTTATTCTTTATTTTGAAACCGAGTCTCACTAAGTTGCAGAGTGCCTCACTAGGTAGCTTAGGTTGGCCGAGAACCCGGATCCTCCGGTCTCAGCCTCCCCAATGCTGGGATTACAAGCGTGCGCCACTACGCCTGGCTTGAAGTCTAATTTGTCTGATATCATAGTTACTACTCCTGCTTGTCATCGAGTTCCATTGGCATGGATTGCCTGGCTGCAGCCCTTCACCTTTAGTTTGTGAGTGTCTTTTCTTGTAAGGTGTGTTTCTTGCAGGCAGCATATGTATGGATTCTAATTTTTAATACATTTTGCCACCTTATGTCTTTTTATTGGGGAGTTGAGGCCATTTATATTCAGCGTGATTATTGAAAGATGATTTTTAATTCCTAACAATTTGAGTTTTAACTTCTGTTTGAGGTAGTGTTTGCTCTTCTTTGCTTAGTTGTTCATTTGATGGAAATCATTGTTTCTCTGGTTCTGGCATTTTTTATTAATTCTTCTTTGTAATTAATCTCTTTGAGTATTTTCTCTAGTGCTGATTTCAAAGACATAAATTCTTTCAGCTTCTGTTTGTCATGGAAGATTTTTTATTTCCTCATCAAATTTGAGAGATATCTTTGCTGGGTAGAATAGTCTTGGCTAGAAGTTGTTTTCTTTCAGAGTTTGGAATATGTTACTCCAAGCTCTCTTGGCTCTCATGACTTGGTTTGGGAAGTTGGGAGTGATTCTAATTGGTGTGCCTCTGAATGTCATTTAGTCTTTTACTTTTGTTGCTTTTAAGATTTTCTCCTTGGTCTCTATGTTAATCAGTTTGATTATGTGGTGTGGTGAACCTTTTCTCTGATCTTGTCTAATAGGGGTTCTATGTTTTCTGTACCTGTGTGTTAACCTCTTTTTCTATGTTTGGAAAAATTTCTGATATTAGTTCTCTGAAAAGATTATTGATTCTTTGGTTTCAGCATCTATTCGTTCCTTTATCCTCTATGCCTATTATTATCAGGTTTGCTTTTTAAAAATTGGCTCAGATTTCTTCAGTGTCCAATTCATGCTATTGAGTTGTTTTCTTCTAAATTATATACTATGCATTCATTTTTGGAGTGGTCATCTTCTAAGAGTGAGATTCTATTTTCCATGTGGTCTAGTCTACTGTATATAGTTTGTATTGATGCCTTCACTTCAATTATTGCATCCTTCACTTTCATCAAGGCTTCTTTTTGATTCCTGTTCAGGGTGTCAGATTCTTTGTTTATTTGTTCCCTCATTTCCTTCAGGCTATCTCTGAATTATTTTCAGAAATCCTGTATCATTTCTACTGTTAAAGATCTGAATTGTCCTTTTGGCAATCTCTGCAATTCTGTTTTGGCTGGTTCTGTTATTGTAGGGTTGCGGGAACTCATTGTTTCTTTACTATTCTTCCTTCTCATGATTTCAGGTTTTTAAGTTTATATCTTTGTTGCTTTTGATAGCTCTCACTTTGTAGTTTTCCTATATCTATTCTCTCTCTCCCCCTTTCTATTATCTTATTCTGGTGGTATATATTTACCACTAGGTATGCCTTAAAAGTGAATAGCCTCTACCATATGGGTATTCTGAGTTCTCTGTTGTGTGTTATCACCCTTTGGTACTGACTTTGAAAACTGCATCCATATCACTCCACTGTTGTTCTACCTGTAGATTATTCAGTACTGGGTTGCAGTTACTCTAAGGCTCCTTCTGCCCACTGCAGTGGTGATGTTTCAGGTGTTAAGGTCTAGGGACCTATCACCTCTGTAACAGGTAGTCAGCTCAGAAGTGTGAGCAAAACAGTTTGTGCCCTGTGTGTTTTTAAACTTAAATGTGCAGGCTTTTGGGAGGTTCCTCTGTCAGCTGTGATCAGTTTGTCCTCAGTGTCTGGCAGTCCTTTCTGTTGGTTCACCTATCTGGTCCAATCTCAGTAGTAGGAATTTAGAGGTGTCAGCCGGTATATACTAGAGTATGTTGTGTTATATTCAATGGTGAAGGGTGAGTTAGGAAGAAGGAACTGGAGTAATTAATGCAAGAATAGGATAAAGTAGAGGATAGGATTCAATAGAATAAAAGTTTGAGTGTAGTAAGGTAACTTGTAGTAGAGATTAGAGGTAGTGAAAATATAGGAGGATTCTAGTAGCCAGTGTATAGTATTTTGGTATAGTGATACAAAATGGATTTAATTGAAGACAAGGAAAAGAAAGGAAAAATAAGATAGAGATAAGAGAGTAGATAGGAAAGAGGGAGTAAGCTTCTAAAAGGGATGGGGAATAGAGCAAACAAACACTAAAAAATGAAGAAAACAAAACGAGAGAGCAAGAAGGAGAGAGGCAATGATGTAAAAGGGAAAATAAAAGAAAGGAAAAAAGCACTACACTTGGCCTCTGCATCCCTCCTGGGTCTACATGAATACTTAGAGCCATTTAAGGTCCACTTATTATAGTAGGTTCTCAAGCATGTTCCAAGCATTCTCACTTGCCCAGTAAGCTATAGCAATGATATCAGTTTGCAGCCCCACTTCTTAGTCTCCTTCAGTGATTGGGACCCTGGTCTGGTGTGTCTGTCTGCCTGTGCCTGGGCTGAGTGCCACTTGTGCTTCTCCCGCTGCAAACCTGCTCTCTGAGCTCTGCACAGGGCCTGTCTCTATGTCTCTCTCTGCCTATGCAGGTGGTGGGTGTCACTGGACCGGACCCAGTGTAAGCGTGGGTCTCCATGCTTTCAACAGACCCTGGGCTTACAACTCTCTCTACCTGCACAGGCCATGGTGTCATGGCATCAGACTCAATGTGTCACCGAGACTGGACTCAGTTCAAACTTGGGGCTCTGCGTTCTCCACAGAGGCCTGGGTTGGTCTGATTTCTCCCAGGCACCACAACTGGGTGTATTGTGGTGCTCTCTGGAGGCCCTGCAAGGGTGCTGCACTCTAGACTGATGGTCTCTCCTTCCCAAATGGCCCTTGAGGCTGTCTACTAATGTTTACCTCTGCTGTGTCTAACAGCAGTCCCCACCCTCACCTCCACTGAGGTGATCCACAAAGACCCCGAGAGTCTATCTCTTGCCATGCAAGGCCCCTTGCCATGCAAGACCACCTTCTGGGTGGTCTCCCACTCTGACAGATCATACTTATGGTCTGAGTGCCACTCTGGATTTCTGGAGAAAGACATGGGCTTAGCACTATTGCAAGACATCTGAGCAGTCGAATCTCTGTCAAGCATGGCGTGAGGTATCAGCCACTTACTTCACATCAAGTCATTCGTTTCTTTGCTGCATGTCTCTAGAGGCTGCAGCCTGGCAGGGCCTGACCAAGATGGTTCCCGCTGTTCCCCATGTAAGGCACTTGGAGCACTTTGCTGTCCTGTGTTCTATCTTCTGGCTTTAGTTCCACCCTGTTTCAATTTTTCATTGTTTCATTTAATTTTTTGCTCTGTTGTCAAGAAGCTGTTTTCATGGAGCTTGAGTTCTGAGTCTCAGAGCAACTGAGATGTGCTGTTTCTGTCAGTTGCCATCTTGCTGCCTACCGACCTTGTAGTTTTTAACTCTTCTATGTTAATAATACTCAACAAACAGTAGAAGCAGAGAAATAGCTATGAATCTACTATGGCACCCGAATGACTATTAGTGACTAAAAATAGATAACATTTGAATTAAAAATCACTAAATTTATTTTTCAACTGATGTGGAAAAGCTTAAAAATTATATGTATTAATTGGGAAACAAAGCACTTATTTATGTTCAAAGTTACGTAGGCATTGGCTTCTCTTTGAGTTTATTGATTTCTTCTCTTTGCAAAGTATTGTCATAAAAGGCCTCAGTGCTTAGCTGTTTCACACTAAGCAATCTGATGAAGAGAATTTACGAATGTGTCACAGTATAAATAAGGCATGCTAAAATTTCCTTGCAGCACTTTCTAATGTAAAACTCGGAAGGTGAAAGCTAGATCAGCTTTATTTAAATGACCCATTTTATAGGATGGGAAGAAAATTAACTTCAATTTAGGAAGTAAAATGAAATATAGAATTTAATTGAAGATTTTTTTATTGTGCCACCTTATCATGTTTAGGATCAGTTTTATTAAATATCTTTCAATGTTCTTTTTATAAATGTCTTCAAAAAAGCGACATGTGAAATTTTAAAAATTTGATGTAATAGTTATATTATTTGGGGTGGTAAAATACCAGGCTGTTGGTGCTATGAAGTATGTGACTTTATAATTGGATAGAAAAATCACAGAGAAGAATGAAGATCATAGAAATGTGAAGCGGGATAAGACATATATTAGCCAGGATAAATTAGGTTATGGCTGAAACACTGTGGCTTCAGACAACAGCTACATATACTTTGTGGGTTGTCTTGGGGTCCTGTTTCATGCTGTCCTCACCCTGGCAATGATGCTGAGAGTGTATTTCCTGTGTTGAACATCACCTATCATTACAGAGTGAATGAGAGCCCTGTAAGATTTTGTATTGGTAACTAAATGCTCTGACCTAGAATTGACATTTCCAGTCCCAGTTTATAGCCATATTGCCCCACCTAATCATAATGAGGCTTGGACATGAACATGAAAGGAACAGGACAGGAAATATTTGGTGGGACAGCACTAGTATACCACATTCTGCTCTTTCGGTTACTGTGTATTCCAAGTTCCCACTTCACAGGCATATTACATATCCTGTCCCCATAGAAGATCTGAAAGTACCATCCTGCTATGATCTCAGGATCAAAAGTTTGGGATCTCTAGGAGGAGATTGGTGTGCTAGTCTCTACTCTCAGGTCTAGTTATGATCCCTTTTGACCTGAAGAACTAGAAATTAAAGTAGAAATTGTTTGCCTTCAGCTTATGTAGAATACAGTGGTGAAACAAAGGTAGAGCATTTACTGTGAATACTTCCAACAGGGAAGTTGAAAAATTGAAGATAAACATCTATCATTAATATGGAGCAGTTGCAAGATATCACTGACAGACTCAGTCGAAGTATCTAGATTACTACTTGATTTGCCATGATATTCTTTTTAGGATTTGGGGGGATGTCCTTAGTACATTGTTCCTTGTGGTGTTACTGGTTTTTTCATTTATCTTGTTGGCTACATTTAATATGGATAAGGAGATTATGCCGTTTCTCTGCCTGCTTTCTATCTATAGAAAATTGAAGGCCCAAGAGTCATTTATGGTAGCAAATAATCTTGGTCCTGGGTAATGGTTCTCTTTACCTCTAACCAATTGTATTGTAGTCAGCTTTATTGTTAAAGGTACACTGACAGTTGTTTTAGAGATCTGCTTCCTAAATTTAATATATTTATGTGCTTCCCATGTCCTGCCTGTCTGTGTCTTTCTCATTATTTGATTGCAGATAACTTCATTTTATTAAACCTGGCTGGAAGAAATCCCTACGGTCTATTTTTCCCTAAACCGTTCATTCAAATGAAAGTATGTACAGGCAGGTACAGTGTTAGTGGATTTCTGTTTGGAGACGCTTTAATCCCTTGAGTTCTTAACAGTGTGTGTGACTAACACACACGTGATTTAGTACTGGCTGCTAGGCTGAGTGTAGTGTGTCTTTGCTGCTGCAAGGTCTTCTCAGTCACATTTTTCGTAAATTGAAGTTTGAAAGTGATTGTACAGTTCCCCAGATTTCTGAATTTTCTGTTTCCTGAAATTTGATGCTTATGAGTTGTATTTTTCCTGTGAATTTGATGCTAAGCTGGACTTTTTCTTAAAATGCCTCACCAAAAATAGCCAACAATAGCCAAGTACAGGTTAAAAGATTAATACATGAAAATCAGTTGTGTTTCTACACACTAGGTATAAAAAATTGGAAAGAAAGAGAGCAGTTCCACCGGGCATGGTGGTGCACGCTTGTAATCCCAGTACTTGGGAGGCTGAGACCAGGAGGATTGCAGGTCCACAGCCAGCCTCAGCTACATAGTGAGGCCCTCTGAAACTTAGTGAGACCCTGTTCCAAATAAAGAATAAAAAATAGGGCTGGAGATATAGCTTGGATGTAGAATTCCCCTGGATTCCATCTCCAGTACCACAAAAAACAAATAAACAAACAAACAAAAAAAAATTTATGCCATTTATAAAGACATTTAAAAGAAGAAAATAAGAATAAATTTAACTGAGAGTGGTAAACTACATAAAACTTACAGAACATTGCTACAAGACATTAAAAATTACCTAAATAATTGGAAAGCTATTACTTGCACATTAGTTGGAAATATTTGGTGACGAATACTCAAGATTACCTCAGGATACTTATAGGATTCTAAGGAGTTCAGTATGACAAAAATAAAAGGAGATATGATTTGTATGTAAAATAAATATAAAAGCTAGAAATAGTGATCCTATATTTCCTTTTAAAATCATATTTCTTGAGATGTCATTCTAGACATTAAGTAATTAAATTTTTGTTAACAAAAACAATAAACATATTCTTGAAAATATAAAAAATCAGTAGAAAGATGGGTCCTTTGTACTTCTTTGTTTCAATACACCCTGCCCACACCCTTAAGATTTTAGGAGAAAAGTATGGAGTCAGACTGTGAATTGTACATATTTGTACATATTTTTCTCATCCATAAAATGAATATACATGTAATTTTTCTCTCATAGGATTATTGTGAGTATTATATGACATCAGGTTTGCATAGTGCTTATAATAGAGCTGGCATATTCTAGGTGTTGCTATTGCCTACATTTTTTATATCTTGGCCAAGATTATTTGTATAACTAGTATCAGGAACCAAGGCCAGGACTCAGGTTTTCTTGTTTCTAATTTATGGAAGAAAGGCTATTCATTGTTAGTCATATTTTGTCTGATTGATTTCAAGGAAACTTTACATTTTTTTTATACTTTTATAGTGACAGTGACATACATGCACACAGCACTTGGGGGAACCTTTACATTTTAAATATTTATTTCAAAGCAACTACTGTATTAATAATATTTGAACAACCTTTTATCTCCATGTTGTTTTCACTTATAGTGCTGTGACACCAAATGTGTGGTGGTTTTCCACAACAAGAGCCAGTTTTCCAAGTATCTGGATACCAAGTTAGTGCCCTACAATTTAATTCAATTCTGACACTAACCATGAACTTGGTGTTAGACTTAAGAAGTTAAAGAGCTCAAAAACCCAGAGGATTGTTCCATGGGTACCCATACTTCTGTCTTATCTGGCTATGAAGTTAGGGGCTCCTATAATAGCCTTTCTCTTCAGGTTTTATAATTGGGTAGAATGGCTCATAGGACTCTGGGAAATGTTCAGTGGTTTACTATAAAGGATACAACTCAAGAATAGCCTGATAGAAGAAATGCATAGGACAAGTTATAGGAGGGAAGGGGTGGGGTTTCCACACTCTCTCTGGCTGCGCCACCCTGACACTTTGTTGGTTTCATGTACCTTAAAGCTTTCTGAACCCCTTCACTTAGGGGTGTTATTGAAATTTCATCATATACATATGAGTGATTAAACCATTGGTCATTGATTATTAACTAGAATCCCAATCCTCACCTCTTTGTGTTTGTGTTTGAGGAGACTAAAAGTTCCATACTTATTCATGCCTTCGTCTTTCTGATCGGTGCTTCCATTCAGATCCTGATACTGTCTAGGAGGCCTAGTCAGTGGTCCTCTCATTAGCCTATGTACGATACTCTTATTGCTCTATAAATTCCAAGGGTTTTAGGAGCTGTGTGTCAGGAATCAGGGACAAATACCAAATTTCTACTCTCCTTTTTTTTTTTTTTTTTTTTTTTTTTTTGCGGTACTGGGGATTGAACTCAGGGGCATTCTACCTCCGAGCTACACCCCTAGCCCTAATTTTTATTCTTTATTTTGAAACTGAGTCTCACTAAGTTGCAGAGTGCCTCACTAGGTAGCTGAGGCTGGCCTCGAACCCAGATCCTCCGGTCTCAGCCTCCCGAATGCTGAGATTACAAGTGTGCACCACCACGCCCGGCCAGTCTCTCCTTTTTATTTAGTGAGAGACATTTCTCTGACATGAAGTCAGCTTGGTTATAGGGATATAACAGAGAGAGAGAGAGAGAGAGAGAGAGAGAGAGAGAGAGACAGAGAGAGAGATAGATCTCAAGAAGAAACAGACAATATACTTGCAGAATAATGTAAGTTCTAATGAAATGAACAGTTATATGAGAGCACAGTCAAGTGTATATGGCTCTTTTATATTAAGTTAGGGATGGCTCACTAGACTATAATGAGTTCTCAAGGTTTGTGAAACTAAGTAAGGTGAAAATAGTTTAGTATGAGAAAAGAAGATTTAATAGTGCATTCAGAATCATTCAGTTGAGATAATACTTATGTTAGGGGTGAGGCTACATGAGGGTATCAATTATTCTATTCCATAGGAAGGATCAAAAAGGACTTGTCACCATTGTATGACATGAGATGGGGTATTATTAAAACATATTAACTAGAAACTGTCGTGTCCATATTGCATTTAGAAATATTACTCTGACTACAGTATAAAAGTTGAATTTATGGGAGAGAATATTAGAATCACATCAATTACACAGCTAATTTAGTTATCTAAATGAGAATATTGGTGGCCCAAACTAAGGTGCATGGTTGGAAATAGGGATTTTGATGGTTTTGATTGAATTTAAGGGAATGGGAATCAAATAAATTTGTGGGAATATAAGAGAAACAGTATTTATTGATTGGTAAAGGAGATTATGTATTTATGTACATAAATATCTATTTATATACTTGAATACTGTTTGCTAGATGGTACCCAGACTTTTGGTTTTGGCAACTTACTGAGATAGGGGACTTAAGACATGGAGCATAGACAAAGTTGAAAAATTTAGTTTTTTGATATGTCAAGCCTATAGCGTCAGTCTATTGCATTATTGAATAGATGTTCTGAAGTTTATGAGAAAGCTGGTAGTAGATGAATTTTTAACCCATAAATATGTGGATGGCCCTTGAAAGTAAAGCTACGGTTGAAATCAGAAAATATGTAGAAAAAGAATTCAGCCTAAATCCCTTCAAGACCTCACAGTGTTAGGGTTAGGCTGTGAAAGCTCATGATGGAGACTGTTGTGGAAAGAGGTAGGAGGAGACCTGTAGATGCAGAGCATTTTGCAAAAGAGAGAGTGGTTAATATTTCCAACTCTGCAGAATAAACAAGTTAAGGACTCATGAACAACCACTGTATATGACAACAAGGAAGATTCATTAGCCAGAAGAGTTTCAAAAGAGTATTACAAGAACAAAGTAGGTAGTAACACTAGGAGTAAATGAGAGTTGAAAAAAATAGAAACAAAAGACAAGTGTTTGAGAAGTTTAGATGAAAAAAATAATAGAGCAATGTAGGTGGAGGCAGGTATGGAGGGAAAATTTTTTGTATGATCCCTTTATTTTGGCATAGAAGTAGAGCTTATTTAAATATTTGTGAGCAGGAGCCAATCTAGAATGATTAATAATTTAAAAACGAAAAATTGATGGATAGAGTTACAAAAAGAAAGAAGTGGTAGTGTAGATTAGCCTTTATTAAGTAAGCAAATATTGTGTGTGCATATGTGTATGTCTGTGTATGTGCATATATGTATGAAAGGGAGTTTGTATATTTATAGAAGCATATTTCATTTTAAATATATTAGTTTTAAATATATTTATTTTTCATGTTTAAATTGTAAATAATCTTAAATATTATTCTTTGCCTTTGAATTATAGTATTAGTGGATTATATTTGAGTTCCTTTCCATCAGTACTTATAAAATCTAAATTTCTGTGAAGGATATATACAATATACTATTTATAATCTATCAAGTACTATCTACAGATACATATGGATATATATATTTAATTTCCTAATGGTATCCTTAAGATAAAACATTTTAATTTTGGCGAATGTAAATTTAATACTTTTTTCTCTTATTATCATGCTTTAAATTTTGTATCTAAGAAATCTTTGTTTAATTATAGCTGTTAAAAATTTCCTTCTGTATTTTATTTAGGAAGTTCTGTATGTTTTCCTTGGTTAAGTATATGAATGATTTTTTAATTAATTGGGGAGTATGATGTGATGATACAATTAAACTTCTCCTTCCACCCCATATGGATATCCATTTATACAACAGACTATTCTTTCTTTCATTGTATTACCTTAACATCTTTGGAGAAAGTCGTATGACCATTTGAGTACAGATTTCTGGACTTTTGGTGTTTCTCAGCATTAGTATTATTATTGATATTTGTGCTGAATTATTCTTTGTTGCGAGGGACTGTTCTATGCATTGTAGGATGCTTAACAGCATCCCTCATATCTACCTAATAGATGCCCGAGAAACATCCTCAATTGTGAAAGCCAGAAACATCTCCATGTATTGCTGTACCTTGACAATATTGAGACTTCCTCTTCATAAATAAGGAATATTTCTCCATTCATTTAGTAATTTTTTATCAATTTTATAGTTTTCCTCATATAGATCTTATACACATATTATTAGAATATAGCTAAATGTTTCATTTTGGGTTCGGCTGATGGAAATGGTAATGTTTTGAATTTCAAATTCCATTTGGTTATTGCTAGTATATATGAAAATTTTTTATTATAATCTTGTATCCCATATCCTTCTTATAATCTCTTGTTTATTCCAGAGGTTGTCAGTTCTTTAGGATTTTGTACATAGACAACCATGTCATCCATGAAAAAGGACACTTATTTTCCAATTCCTATATTTTCCACTTCCGTGTGTGTGTGTGTGTGTGTGTGTGTGTGTGTGTGTGTGCGTGCATTGCATTAATTAGGATTTTCAATAAAAATTTAAGAAGCAATGGTGAGAAGGGGATGGTTACCTTCTTTGGATCTTAGTGAGAAAGCTTTTGGTTTTTTACCATTAAGTATGACGTAGATATTTTGTTTGGTATTCTTTATCTAGGAGAGGATGTTCTGTACCTACTGTAGTGAGAGTTTTTTCACAAATGCATGTTGGATTTGTCAAATGTTTTGTATCTACCGATATGATTTTGTGACTTTTCTTGCTAAGCTTGTTGATGTAATTGATTACATTATTTGATTTTAAAATACTGAACTATACTTGCATATCTCTAATAAATGCCATATTGTCATGGCATTACAGTTCATTTTCTACATTTCTAGATCAGTTTGTTAATATTTTCATGAAGACTTTTGTTCATGATGTATTTGGCCTGTAGTTTTTGTTTTTGTTTTTGTTTTGTTTTGTTTTCTAATGTTTTGTGTGGTTTTGGTAGAGTGATGCTGACTTCATAGAATGAGTTAAAAATACTCTCTTTGCTTCTATCTTCTGGAAGAGACTGGAGAATTGGTATAATTATCTCATTAGTTCTCTATTAGAATCCATCAATGAAGCCATCTAGCCCTGTTGCTTTCCAGTTTGCAACATTTCTTACACTATTAGGGCTGCTATAATGAAGTACTACAAACTTGTGGCTTATAATAATAGAACTTCATTTTTCAGTTCTGGAGACTGTAAATTCCAAGAACAAAGCACCTGTAGATTTAGTATCTGGTGAGAAACTGCATCCTAGATAACTGTCTTTATACTGTAACCTTACAAGGCAGAAAAAGCAAAGGATGTCTCAGGCATCTCTTTTAATAAGGATACTAATCCTGTAAACCTCATGACATAATCAACCCAAAGACTCCACCTCCTAATACCTTCACCTTAGTGGTTAGGATTTCAAGTTATGAGTTTGCAGAGGTATTAAGTTTCAGACCACAGCAGTTATTATTGACTTTATTTAATAGATACGTCTATTGTACTTGTGTGAATTTTGGCAGATTGTGTCTTCCAAAGAACTGGGTCATTTCATCTAGGTTATCAAATTTGTGGTCTGACAGTTGTTCATTGTATTGTTTTGTTTTCCTTTCAATATCCATGGGATATATAGTGATATACCTTCTTTCATTTCTAACATTAGTAATTTATGTTTTCTCTTTTCTTCTTGGTTGCTTGGCTAGAGCCTTACCAATTCTTTATGGATTATTTTCAAAGAACTAACTCTCGGTATTGTTGATTTTCTCTATTTTCATTTTATATTTGGCTTATTTACTTTTCCTCATTTTCTAATGTTAAAGCAAGAACTATTGATTTTAGATCTTTCTTATTTCTCAATAATTGTATTTAGTGCTATAAATTAAATTTCCCCTTACATGCTGTTTATGACAAAGTTTGATAAGTTTTATTTTCATCTAGTCTTGTTTTTTTTTTTTCTTTTTTCTTTTTTGCTGTAGGCTGACACTCTTTTTGTGTACTTCCTTTTTTTTTTTTTTTTGCGGAACTGGGGATTGAACCCAGGGGAATTCTACCTCTAAGCTACACTTACCCCAGTCCTATTTTTTATTCTTTATTTTGAAACAGGGTCTCACTAAGTTGTAGAGGGCCTCACTAAGTAGTTGAGGCTGGCTGCAAACCTGGATCCTCCTGTCTCAGCCTCCCAAGTACTGAGATTACAAGCGTGCGTCACCATGCCTGGCGTAATTATGCTTCTTAGTGAGGTTCAAAGTCATACAAACAGGTCATGCATACAGGTCTTTGTGAGATTCCCTAGTGATACTTTGATACATGGACATAGCATAATTCGAACAGATTCTTTTATCAGTTTTTCCTTTTCCCTTCTCATCTCCCTCTTCCTATCCCCTTCCATTAGTCCACAAGTCTCTCTCCTCAATTATCTAAAGTCCCCTTTGTTTCCTATTTTCTCTCTAGCTTCCACATATAAAACATTCAACCCTCAACTTTCTGTGACTGACGGATGTCACTTAGATTAATGTTCTCTGACTTCATCCGTTTTTCTCCAAATGACAATTCTCTTGTTCTTTATAACTGATGTTTACAGTGTCTGTTGATATAGTCAAATCTATATCTATCATATTTGTTACTGATTTATATTTATTGCCCTTTTCTTTGTTTCTGTTTTTGTTTTCCAAATATTTTTGCCATTTGTGGTTCTAATTGAACATTTATATGGTTCCATTTTCTCTGCTTTTTAAGTATATCAATTATGCTTCTTTTTTTCTTTATGTTTTACTTTTTAAGTGTTTGCTCTAAAGTTTACACTAAGCATTTACAATTAATCCAGGTTTACTTTCAAAGAATACTATATACTTTGCAGGTAGTATGAGTATCCATTATAAAAGCAAAATAATCCAAATTCTTCCATCCTCTCTTTGTGTCATTGCAGTCATTGATTATTTCACTTACACATAAGCATCTGTAAGCACACATAATTAAATTATAATTAAATTCATTGTTGAGCCGGGTGCGGTGGCCCACACTTATAATCCCAGTACTTGGGAGGCTGAGACAGGAGGATCCCAGGTTCACAGCCAGCCTCAGCTACTTAGTGAGGTTCTCTGCAAAATATGTAGTGAGGTTCAAAACAAAGAATAAAAAATAGGACTGGGGCGTAGTTTGGTGGTAGAATGCTCCTGGATTCAATTCCCAGACCGCAAAAAAAAAAAAAAAAAAAAAAAAAAAATTATTGTTGATATTACATTCCATCAATCGAGAATAAGAAAAACTTAAAAATTTGCTTTATGTTTACTTTTCCCTTCTCGGATACTTTTGTCCATCCGTATGTACTTCCAAGTTTGTGATCAATATTATCTTTCTTCTCTCTAAACATTTCTTGTGAAGCTGATCTGCTGACAACCAATTCCCTATTTTTTATTTGTCTTAGAAAATACATATTAGTGAACAAGTGTTTGCATGTACCTATACTTTTGTCTTACTTGAATAACTAGTTTAGTAATTGATACCTAATCTATGGTAATTCCATGTGAAATATATTTCCAAATCTTTTCCCCATTTGTTATTTGTTTTCTTGTGACCGAGTTTTAAGATTTCTCTGCATATTCATCAGGATTTATAAATATCAGAGCAAAATCTATGGTGCTTTGCTTTTTATTACTTGTATGCCTGAGAACAAAAGTTTTAAATTTATATGAAATCCAATTAATCAATTTTTCTCATATGAGTTGTAGCTTTGGTTTCATATATTTAAAAATTGTCTAATTGTAAAAAATGTTCTCCTATATTATTTTAAAAACTTTTGCAGGCTTAATTTTTAGCTTAAGGTTTATACGTGACCTATTTTAAGTTGATTTTTATATATGGTACTAGATATAGATTGAATTACTACTGTTTTTTATTTCATGTTAGTATCAAATTTTCTAGTTTTATTTGCTAAAATGAGTATTCTATCACTGAATCTCCTTTGTATATTTATTAAAACTCAATTCAACATATATATGTGGCTCTATTCTTGACTCTTATTTTTTCGCATTTATCTGTTTATATCTACTCTGGTACTATTCTTTTATTTACTGTAGATAGTCTTAAAATCAAGTGGTGTAAGTTCTTTAAAATTGTTTATCCATTTCAAAGCTGTTTTAACTTTTTGGATCTTTTACATTTACATGTAAATTTTATTAGTACCTATTAGTACCTGCCAGTTGATACAACAAAGCATGATGATTTTCAATGCTAATTTTTAAACTTTTATACATTTTCCTTTTATTTTTAATTATTTAGTTTTCATTGCTATGACAAAGAAATACAGTTCATGTCAATCTTTAATGCTTTAATGACCTAAAATTGCTTATTCTTCTTAGTAGGTTTTGTTGTTGTAGACCCTACAGGATTTTCTATATAGATATGTTTTTCTGAATATAAAGACATTGTTGCAGTTCCCTTTTTTTTGTTGTTGTGGTTTTTTTTTTTTTTTTTTTTTTTTTTTTTTTTTTTTTTTTTTTTTTTTTTTTTTTTTTTTTTTTTTTTTTTTTTTTTTTTTTTTTTTTTTTTTTTTTTTTTTTTTTTTTTTTTTTTTTTTTTTTTTTTTTTTTTTTTTTTTTTTTTTTTTTTTTTTTTTTTTTTTTTTTTTTTTTTTTTTTTTTTTTTTTTTT
>PVLC010000417.1:122296-166177 GCA_004027655.1 Graphiurus murinus | reverse complement strand
GCCTATGGGCATTTTACCTCTAAGCAATATCCCCAGGCCCATTTTATTTTTTATTTTGAAAGAAGATCTAAGTTTCTGAGAGTCTCATTACATTTCTGAGGCTACCCTCAAACCGATGGTCCTCTTGTCTCAGCCTCCCAAGTACTCCAAGTACTGGCACTACAAGCATGCACCTGGCTCCCTTTTTATTCTTAATAATGTTTTTTTTTTTTTTATCACAGTAACTGAACCTCTAGTTCAGTTCTAAAATAGAATAAGAAGTAGATAACTTTGCCTTTTGCTTGACCATGTAAAGAAAGTATTCCGTTTATTTACCATGAGATATCACTTTAGCTACCTATCCTTGTCAAAGCCCTTTATTAAGCTTGAGCGTTGTTCTTTCTAGTCTAGTTTTTATTTCAGGAATGTATGTTGAGTTTTGTCAAACAAATACATATACATATAAGTGTTTGTAAGTATTTCATAATATTCCCTTATTGCTCTGTTAAAATACGTAGAAACTTTGGTGATCTCTCTGGTCTTAGTCCATATATTGGTAATACTATTTTCTTCTTTAGTCTAGTACTGGTTTATCATTTTTTAGGAACTTTGTGAGGAAACAGCTTTTTAGTTCATTGGTTCTTATTTTTATTACTTTTGAGTTCTATGTAACTAGTTTTTTTCTCTAAACATTTATTCTTTAATTTCTCTTACTTTATTGGTTTTCAAGTAGCATTTATTACAGTGCCCTTAAATGGAGACTTAGATCATTGATCAAGATCTTTTTAAATGTAGGTATTTAATGGTACAAATTTCATTCTAAGTACTACTTTGGGTACATGCCACACATTTCTAAATGTCATGCTTTCATTTTCAGTTAAAATACTTTTTAATTTATCTTTTGATTTTCTTTTACCACTGGGTGTTTAGAAGTATTTTATTTACTTTCCAAATATTTTGATGCTTTCCAGATGTATTTCTTTTATTGATTTCTAATCTCATTCTAGAGTAGACAGAGAACATACTTCATGTGGTTTTAATCTATTTTTGAGGTTTGTTTTATAGCCCAGAATATGGTTTATCTTGGTAAATATTCTTTGTTTACTTGAAAAGATTGCACATGCTGCTGTGAGTGACTTTTTATAAATGTCATTTCAGTCAAGTTGTTGGTTCTGTTCAAGTCTTCTATATTGTCACCAGTTTCTACTTTACTGATTCTGCCAGTTATTGAGAGGCAAGATGTCAAAATATTTGACTATACTTATTAATACGACTACTTCTCTTTGCTGTTTTGTTTGTTTTTTTTTTTTTTTGCGGTACTGGGGATTGAACTCAGGGGCATTCTACCTCTGAGCTACACCCCCAGCCCTATTTTTTATTCTTTATTTTGAAACCGGGTCTCACTAAGTTGCAGAGTGCCTCACTAGGTAGCTGAGGCTGGCCGCGAACCCGGATCCTCTGGTCTCAGCCTCCCAAATTCCGGGATTACAAGTGTGCGCCACCATGCCTGGCTGTTTCATTTTTAATATTTTTATAAGTTTTGACACACTTATACTTGATATGTACACATTTGGAAATATTCTGTCCTTTTAATATATTTATTTATCACGGAAGTGCCTTTCCTTTTTCTCTGGTTATATTGTTTGCTGTGAAGTGTACTGTGTATCATATTAGGTTCTTACCCTTATTTTGATTAGTGTTTTGTATATTTTCCACTGTGCTTTTACTTTTGACCTATTGTGTTTTTAGGTTTAAAATGAGTTTCTTGTAGGAAGTATATAGTTGTGTCTTGTTTTTTTATCCAATACAACAATTGCTCATTTCTGTATTTTAAAAACACTATATATTAAGTATGATTATTGTTTTTGGCTTTAATCAATAATTTAACCATTTGTTTTCTATTTTTTCCATTAATCCATTGTGCCCCACTTCTGCTTACTTTGAATTGAATATTTTTGCAATACAATTTTAAATCCTCTTTTGGCTTGCCATCTACAGTTTTTGTTGTGTGTTTTTAGTAATTGTTTCACAGGAAGGTGATTGTCAAAATATTTTTTGGAAAAAGATCAAATAGGAGATATTTTAAGCTTTCTTTTTGTACCATTTGTAGTTGAAAATGTAGTGAGAAAAAAGTCATAAGTGATGTAAAAATGAATTGGCATCACTACATTTCAGTAAAAGTTTATTCACCCAATCAGTTCACAGATTAGACATAAAGTGAGGATCAAAGACCACCGACTTCTGCTCTAATATTGTCAAGATGGTAAAGAAATATGAAGTTAAGCCATGTGAAATTGGCAATACTTAGTTATTTTTAATCTACAAAAGCAGTGTTTTCATATGTTTCAATCTGTTCTATTTTTAACAAGAACTAATCCATTGTTTCCACAATATTAGGAGACATGATTTGGAACATTGCTTTGCACATTTTCTTGATAATGAGAATGGAAGGGGGAGTTGTTAACTCTTCAAATTAAGTCTTCCCTATTCTTTGTGGTTCTTTATTATTTAGTTGGAGCCCATATATCTACATTTTTAATAGGCATATTAGGTGATCCATAGCAGTGAAATTTGAGAAACATTGCCTTGTTATTTCTTTTATATTGTTCATATCCAACAATCTTCATTCTGAATTTCTTTTTTTTCTTTATTTTTTTTATTGATGCATTGTAATCATACGTCTTTGTTAGGTACAAGCTGGTAAAGGCATACATACGCACATTTCTCATTTAACCCTTCCCCAATTACCGCCCTCCTTTGCCCTCCCCCTTCTCAAGTTTAGTTTAGTGATTGACTTTGATATGTTTGTGAAAGTACATCATGTGCATTAGGGTGCCCCCCCCCATCACTTTCAGTTAAGTCATCTTCTTTGCTCATCTAAGGTTTCTCCTTCTTCATCTAGAGTCCCTCCTATGATCCACTTTCTCCCTAGCTTCCACATATTATGGAGAGCATACCAACAAAACTACTTATTAAACTGTCTTTTGTTACATGATCTTTCCAATTTAGAAACTATGGTGGTAGAAAAAAAATTACGATTTTCCTAAAGTTCTTACTTGGTTTTCCCCTCTACAATTATTTTGTTATGTTTTCTCTTCTTCTTCAGGTGTTCAATTTCTTTTTATATTTTAGTACTCATTAATTATAAGGTATAAACTATTAATATTTGCTTTTCTAGAATGTGTTGATATTTCATTAATTGATGAATGACATTTCAATGCTATATAAAATTGAGTTGCTGTTGTTTTGCCTTGAAGATATAATTCCTTTACCTATAGATCTCTATTGTTGCTTATGTGATATATCACATTAGTTTAATTGATGTTGTTTTATAGATCATCTGTCTTTTAGTCATGTTTTTTCTGGTATTTTTTCCTTTTCCTCAATACCTTTGATGCTTTGCAATTTCACTTTGATGATTTTATACTTAATTTTTATATTTATGTCTTTAAGCATGATGTTGAATCATGGCAGTGATAGCTAAGTACCCACAGACATTTGTTCTTCCTCATACATAGTATGGAATTTTCACTGACAAGTTGCCTCTCCCCCAAGGAAGTGTATCTCTTGCTTCTATTGCAAATTACTGGTTTATAAAAACCTGCTTTTGCTTTATGCTCCCATGAAATATCTGTCAAGACAATTGGTATGAAGTAGTACTTTTGATATTCAATAATATAATTTATTTTTTATTTTTTTGCAAAACAGGAAACGGGTTTCATTTATTTTTTATAATGTGCTTTTATTGGTGCATTATAGTCTCACATCATAATGTAAGTCATGTTGACAGTGACATACATTCACACAGCACTTGGTGGGCCCCCACGCCAGCCTCCCCATCTCCCCTCTTCCCAATACAGAGTACTGAGATTGACGTTGGTATATTCACATATGTGCACACAGTCTATGGTAGTATTTCCATTAATGAACCTCAGTCTTCCTCTTACCCTTCCCTTAGACCAACTCCCTGGTTCCACTGAGGTTTCTCCTCCATTATCTAGAGTCCTTCTGGTATCCTAACTACTCCCTAGTTTGTGCATATTAGAGAAAACATATAACCGACCTTCACTTTCTGTGACTGGCTAATGTCACTTAACATAATGTTCTCCAGGTCCTTCCATTTTCTTTCAAATGACATAATTTTGTTCTTCTTTATTGCTGTATAAAATTCCATTGTGTATTCTTCCCATAATTTTGTAATAAATTCATCTATTGATGGACACCTAGGTTGGTTCCATAATTTGACTATTGTGAATTGTGCTGCTATTTTTCTGGGCAGTTCGCAAGGTTTGCATAGCTTAGTTTTCATCATTGATTTGTGAATGGAAGTGACATATGTCATTGCTGACTAAGATGATAGATGTGCTCTCTCAGACATTTCTTTCCTAACAAGAGAAAACATTAAAGATCCTGTCAAGGGAAGAACCACAAGTTGAAGGAGATTGGTTTTGTGAATTACTACGTGAAGGAAATCTGTCATTCAGGAGCATTTCCATATATTTGTATGAGGTCACTTAAATTTGGAGAGTTATTTATTGATAGCACTTAACATTACTTTATTAAGAATTACTTGGTTTCAACTTTTTAAAACTTTTATACAGTTAATTAAATATATTTTAGGACTCAAAATTTATCTCAGAAGTCTGTGTATCTAGAAATATGTTATAGTGCTTAAAAAGTTGATAAATACTGAAAAATAAATAAGCATATTCAGTCAGTCAGTCAGTTTGAATCACAAACAAGTAACAAGTTCATGGTTTGTCTGGAAAGGGGAAGGTGAATGTTTCTTCTAGTTTGAAAGTAGATATAGTTTAAGATTTAAATATTAGTATATGAAATGACCCAAAAATAAAGAAGACCCACTATAGCATTAAAGAAGTATATAATTTTTTTAAACCTAAGTATGTTATGTCTGTATGTGATTAAGATTAAGGAATGAGTGCCTTTTGCATGGCCTACTGTCTAATACACAATTATTTTCTGTATGGCACAGTCATTTTATCACACTTGGCTTTTCATTTAAGGATAAGTCATTACATCTCCCATTCACAGGGATATGTTAAAATATTCCCTGCATTCATTTAGAGGAAAACTGGCAATGATAGATTGTTTTAAGATACCCACTTTCATTCAGCTTGAACAGAACAGAAAAATAGTGTGGTCTTGGCACCTTAAACATAAAGAAAAGAATATAGAGAAAATAATATAAAGGAAAGAACTCAGGGCAAGAAAGTAGAAATAAAGCAACGAGCATACTGTTAAATCACAATGTGGTATTCTATATGTGAATCTCTTAGAAGCAACGAGAAAATCATTTTCCTTTGTTTTAACATTAAAGATTTTACATTTTTATTTCTTTGAGAAGATATTTTTTTCTTTCTGGCTAGATAATATGGAAAACACATACATGGAGACAACCCAAAGATTTTAATAGTATTTAATAGCATTTTGGTGATATTATGGGCCACAGTACTCAAAATATTTTTTCTAGCCTACTTTAAGATTTATATATTTTAATAATAGTGTCCCTCAATCTCCTTTAAGATTTGTTTAGTAACCAGCTTAAAATATTAGTTAGAAGCTGGGCGTGGTGGCGCATGCTTGTAATCCCAGTACTTGGGAGGCTGAGACTGGAGGATCCGGGTTCGCGGCCAGCCTCAGATACTTAGTGAGGCTCTCTGCAACTTAGTGAGAATCTGTTTCAAAATAAAGAATAAAAAATAGGACAATATTTAATAAAAATTAGTGTCTTCTTTCAGCTGTTTTCACAAGGTGATGGGATTTTTTAGTTCCAATGTAATCTAATAAAATCTCCATTATACAGAGGGTCTATTAATCTAAAATGTCATTATGCAGTGTATGACAGTATATGGTATTATATACTATAGATGAATATATATGATTATAGACATAAATGTATGAACTGACCTCCTCCTTCTATTGGTCTTGATCTTTGAATTCACTTACATTGTTTCAATGACCGCTGACATCTGTTAAGTTCTTGTGTCTGGACTCTGTGAAGTCTTTCTACCCCTCTTACTGTGGTCACTAGCATTTGTGCTTTTAGTGATGATCAGACCCTTAAATAATCAAAGTAGGAACTGTATTGGGTCTGGAATTTAGGATATTTGCTTTCACCTTCAAAATGTATGATTATTCGCATTTTTATTTTTCAAAAAAAAGGATATTTGCAATAATATAGTATGACTAACTGTAAACACTGATACTGGGCACTAATTATGTTATCTTTAAAGTCATTTTTTCATTTATTCTTATTTATGAACTCTATCTTCTGTGAGATTTCTGGCTCAGTTTTGAATGATTTATTTTTCTCCTTCTATGAGTTTTATTTTACTGTTTCTTTTCACACCTGTAAATTTTCAATAAGATGCCGATCATTGTAAATTTTATTTATAATGAGTGCTAGTTATTCTTGTATTTCAGACAATATTCATTGGCTTTTTTTCCAGGGATATAATTGTCATTTAGAAACAGTTTGATCCTTTCAGAGCTTGTTTTATTATTTCCTTAGATGAGATCAGAATAGCTAGTAATCTCTGGCAGATGTTGTCTTAGTCCTGAGCCAGTGTCCTCTCAGACACTCTACTCAGTGCCCCAGGAGGGTTCTCCACTCCAGCCTGTGGAAACTCTGAAATATTCTTGGACCTGTAAGAACTTTGGATACCGTTACCTCTTCTTCTTTTGAATGGCTTTCCCCTCTCTCTCATCTTGGGTAGTTTTCTCACATGTGTGCTCTGGTCAATACTAGCCAAAGACTCAGGCAGGGACTTTTTGTAGATCTCCAAAGATCTCTCTCTACAACTCTTTCTTGGCTGGTGCCTTCTCTACTGGGTAAACTGTCTTGCTTTGGCTCCCCTGGAGACTCATCCCTGTCTCAAGTGAAGGACATGGCCAAACTTAGCCTTGCTTTGCTTTTCCTTCATTGAAACCAGAAAGGCTCCAGCCAGTGAAATGGGTCATTTCTAGAGCTTATCTCACTTGATTCCTCTCTCTTAGGGCTATTCTCGACACACAGTTGTCCAATACTAATGGTTCACTGAACATAATTTTTGAGATTCTGAAATAAAATATTTAAAAAATTTACAAATAAAAATAATACATGGAAATGAAGCTTGCCTTTGCCAAATGACTAGAGAACATTTATAAATCTTAAATGACATATAACCTAAAATTTTAAATTAGAAATAGAGACTATAAATTGAATGGAACTCTACTTTCTCATTATAATATAAAATATAGGACTGAGGGTTTAGCTCAGTGATGGAGCATTTGCCTAGCTTGCCTGAGACCTGAGTTCAAAATCTCCAGTGTCACCAGAAAAATAAATAAGATTGAATTAACAAAAGTTTAAGAGTGCATATAAAATTTAAATAAGAAATTACTATTAGAAATTTAATGAAACTCTACTTTTTCACTTTTAAAGTTCTTAAAGACTGTTAATGACATTTATGGTTTACTACTGGTTACACTATATTAATTGTTTTGTATCCCTGCAATAATCTCTTGAGATAGAGATAGCTTTATCTCTTCCCTTCTACAGATGACAGAACTATACCTTACATATATCTTTCCCCAAATCACACACAGAGCAACCACTAGAGCTCATGTCTGTGATTTTAAATGTTATGTTCTTGTTACTGTACTGCATATCCTCTCTCAATCTTTCTCTCTCTCACACAAACACACATACACACACACTCATACACGAAGAGTTGCTTCTATCATACTTTATCCCACCTCCACTTCAACTTTACCATCCAGCTAAATTATAGGTTTAGTTTACAATTTCTGGACGTCCTGGCAGTGCTATTTTTACTTTAGGGTTATACATTGTAAAACTCCAGTGGGTCATATTCTTTGTCAGAAACAAGTACTCTGCATTTGTAATATTTTTATTGCCTCTTAATATCTCTACCAAACAGATCTTGTAGGTTTTATTTTTTAAAAAATGATAATACATTCTGTAACATTATTTTACTCATAATGGTTTATCTCCAATATAAGTCTATAAATGTTTAGATGTTAACTGCCTGAAAAATTTTAATGTAATTATAAATTGAGCATGTGATAAAAATACTAAACTCATTTCAAATAATCAAACCAACCTACTCCATAAAATTAACATTTATGTTCTAAAAACTGCCTGGAATTTTGTCTATACCTTTGTATGCACTTTACCTAGGAAATATGTACAGAATTTGATATATTCACACTTTATCATAGATGAAATTTTCTGTTCTTTGTGTTTAAATGTGAATGGAAATTGACATTCAACTTGAAACTATTCTAGATATGTTTGGATTAGTGGATATATTTTAGCACTCTTATCAGCTGAATTCTGATGCCCATATAGCTCTAAATGAAAAAGAAAAAAATGTAAATATTAAGCATGTAGAGAATTCTTTTGTTTAAGATATTATTTTCCCCATCTATACGTTTAAGTATGGAAAAGTCAAAGTTTAGTATTCTCATATGTTCAAACAATGCATTGAGTTGTATTTAATCAACAATTCTTCTGATAATACCTTTTCATGTTATCCTTACATAGGTAATACAGATTAAAATGCTAGGTATTGAAATTCAAATTCTATAAGAATTAATGGCAAATGTTACTAATGCTTATTTTTACTTAATTTTATGTCCAATTATCATAAACAATAAAATGCTATTTTTATTACTTTTATATTATTTTGTTGTTCTAATTAATCTTTAGCATATCATGATGATCACTTGAGTCTCATTTTTACAAAATGGGAAGAAAAAGTATGCCTTGAGACCATTTATCTGCCAGGAAAAACACATTTTATTAACTGCTAATTATTGTTCCAAATCTATATATCAATATGTTAGTAGACAGTGGCTAGCCATAAAATTGTTTCCTCTTACCACATACTTTTCTTTATTCTTCTTATGTGGTACATTTAAAAGAGGTAATATTTCTGGATCATATTGTAGGTTCATTCTCATTTGTTTAAGGATCCTCCATACTGTTTTCCAAAGTGATTGCACTAATTTGCAATCCTACCAGCAATGTATTAGGGTTCCCACTTTTCCACACCCTCCCCAGCATTTGTTGTTGTTTGTGTTCTTGATGATTGCCATTCTGATTGGGGTTAGGTGAAATCTCAAGATAGTTTTGATTTGCATCTCTCTAATTGCTAATGATGTTGAACATCTCCTCATACATTTATTGGTCATTTGTATTTCTTCTTTTGTGAAGTGTCTATTTAGATCCTTTGCCCATTTTTTGATTGGGTTATTTGTTTTCTTAGCTGTGAGTTTCTTGAGTTCTCTGTATATTCTAGATATTAGTCCTCCATCAGAAGAGCAGATGGCAAAAAATTTCTCCCACTCTGTGGGCTCTCTGTTGAGGTTCTTGAAACTATCAGACCAACACATGTGTAACTATGTTTATAGCTGCACAATTTACAATTGCCAAATTATGTATGGCACCAGCCAAGATGTCCATCAACAGATGAATGGATTACAGTTTAAACTATGGGATATGTACATAATGGAATTTTACTCAGCCATAAAGAAGAACAAAATCATGTTATTTGCAGGGAAATGGATCGAACTGGAAAACATTATGTTAAATGAGATTAGTCAGTCACAAAAAGTAAAAAATTGTATGTTCTCCCTAATATGTGGAAGCTAGGAGAAAATGGGACATAAGAGAGACTCCAGAGGAAAAAGGAGAAATCTTAGGTGAGCAAAAAATTTGACTTAACAGAAGGTGATGGGGGGAAGGGGGACACCCTAATGTACATGATGTACTTTCATGAACATATCAAAGTCAATTACTAAACTGAACTTGAGAAGGAAGGAGGGCGAGGAAGTGGGGTGGGAATTGGGGAAGGGTTAAATGATAAATGTGTGCATGTATGCCCTTATCAGCTTGTACCTAACAAAGATGTATGATTACAATGCACCAATTAAAAAAAATAAAATTAAGAAAAATAAAAGAGTTAATGAAGGAGTGAATTTTTTAATTGAAATCTACACAAAAAATAAGCTCACTCAGTTTCTTTTGGGTGAATTATTTGAGCAAACAACAGAGAAATCATTGTCCTCATTTAAAAAATATAAGTAATATCCACATAAAGAAGGCAGGGAGAGAATACATGGCTCAGAGAAAAAGTGTTAATAATGCAAATGAGAAATAAGAACCTCCTAAACGTTATTTAATTCTTTCTTCTCTGATTACTGGATGATCCTTCTTCACTACTCCCCCATAGTAGAAAAACCACTTCTTTTTAACCAAGGACATTATTGGAGGAGAAGAGAAGTCTCAGAACAGTGAAAGGTCTGCCCTGTACTGTAGCCTGTTAATACATACATCATTGTCTGTACATGGTTAGTTGTGATCAAGGAATGTGCAAAGGAAAATAGCAAAATGTTGCTTGTGATCTTTTGAAGTGTTTTAACTCACTGCTCTCAACTACAAATGAAAAATTATAATTTTAACTTCCAAAATAATACTTTGTATATGGGTGATTGTCATAATGGTTATTAGAATGATTTCAGAATGAATTATGAAAGAAGAATGGTGTTGCTTGAAGCAAGATTGATTCTTAGAAAATATTGTCAGGTTAGAAGCCGGGCGTGGTGGCGCACGCTTGTAATCCCAGCATTTGGGAGGCTGAGACCGGAGGATCCGGGTTCGCGGCCAGCCTCAGCTACCTAGTGAGGCGCTCCGCAACTTAGTGAGACTCGGTTTCAAAAATAAAGAATAAAAAAAAATAGGGCTGGGGGTGTAGCTCGGAGGTAGAATGCCCCTGAGTTCAATCCCCAGTACCGCAAAAAAAAAAAAAAAAAAAAGAAAATATTGTCAGGTTAGCCTTAACTTTTTGAAGAACAAATTTTTTAGGGTAGTCAGTCAGGGAAGTAAGGAAGGACCAGCTTTCTAAGCTTTAGTAAAATAAGTTTCTCACAAAATCATTACAACCGAAGCAGGAAATAAGAGAAATAATGGCTAATGGACCACCCTAAATATATCAGCATATGGATTAGTATCCAGTTAGAGGAAAGATCTATAGTGGAATGCCATTGAGTTTTATTTACATCCTTATTCTGCTCAATATTGTTATCAATGATTGGGATGAAAATAGTAAAAGTATATATTTGTATATGACTTTGAAACTTGTGTGTTAGACTGTGCAGCCACATTCCGAGCTGGGGCATGGCTGGAGGAGGTAGATACTGAAGGCATGGCTCTGGGGACTGTATCTCTCCCTTGTGTGTGTGTGTCTGTCTCTCTGTCCTTTTCTGTCTCTCTCTTTCCTTCCTCTTCTGCCATCTCTTAACGCCCTGCCCCACGCTGTTCCTCCTTGAAAGCCAGCTGATCATGAACTGACCTCTGAAATCCTGAGCCCTAAAATAAACTTCTCTTCTTCTAAGTTGTGCTTGTCAGCTATTTTTTGGTCACAGTGACAAAAAAGCTGACTAAAACAAACATGAAACAAGATATATTTAGAAGGCTGGAATAGTGAAGTTGTATCCAGAATGAAATTAAAAAACAGTAAATATTGGGATCTTATTTGAAAAACTTCTACATCAATAGAGGATTTATTAGAAGTCAAACTAAGCCATACATGTATTTAACACTTAGGGTTTCTTTAAACAATAAATTTTAAAGAAAATTTAAAAAACTAATGTAATTTTAGTCTCATGTAATTGAAATTAAATTTCTAAAGAATATCAAGAAAGATGTTATACTTTGGAAAGCACATATTCAAATTGTGCTTTCAAATTGTATATTCAAATTAGGTATTTACAAAACAGTGAATACAGAGTTGAAACATATATAGTATGAAGAACAATTGAAGAGTATTGAAAGATTATCATATGGAAAAATTTTAAACTTTTGGATTATTATAAACTAGTGTGAATGCATTAAAACTGGAGGGAAACATTTCAACTTAATATGAAAATTCAAAGTTATATTAGGATGAACCTACTTCTATTACAGTGCTAATAAATCAGCTATATTAGACTATTTTACATGTAAAATATCAACTTAATATAGTACAGCCTAATAAAAAGAGGTAGTGATTTTCCCTTGAGGTAGCAAATTCTCTTTCTCTGGAGTAACCTAACTATAACATGGAGAAACATTTAATGGATAATTTGTGCAAACATCAGATGAATGATCAGATTAAGCCTTCAAGTTTATTTCAAACCCCAAGATTTTGTGGTTCTAGAAACTGAACTTATATTTTCCACTTACTATGCATTTGCTGAATGGAGATCCAGCTAGGTCTAGGCATTACCATAGTTGACATCACCAACTCCTGACTTAGAATGTCTTCATTTGTTTGGGTACATTAACACTTTTCACTAAGTTTAAAGACATAAATACTGGGTATATACCCAACAGAATGGAAACCAAATTATCAGACCGATGCATGCGTATCTATGTTTATAGCAGCTCAATTCACAATAGCCAAACTATGGAAGCAGCCAAGATGTCCAACTACAGATGAATGGATTACAAAACTATGGGATATTTTACTCAGCCATAAAGAAGAATAAAATCATGTTCTTTGAAGGGAAATGGATGCAACTGGAAAACATTATGTTAAGTGAGATTAGTCAGTCACAAAGAGTTAAGAAGCATATGTTCTCCCTAATATGTGGATGCTAGGGAGGGGATGTGGCATAGGAGGGTCTCCAGATGAAAAGGAGAGATCCTCGATAAGCAACAAAGTTGATTTAATTGTAGTGGACGCAGGGGGCAGAGGGACACCCTAAAGCACATGATGTAATTACACAATCATATCAAGATCACTCACCGAAGTGAACCTGAGGGGGAGGAAAGGGGAGGGGATTGGGGTGGGAATTGGGGCAAGGGTCAAATGAGAACTGTGTGCAAATATGTTGTTAACAACTCATACCTAACAAAGATGTATGCTATATTGCACGAATTACTACAATAAAAAAAATAAATAAATAAAAATAAAGACAACATAAATAAGAAAGAAAACTTTTGTGTATCAGTAGACCATGTGCTCCAGTCCTTATTGAGAATGATTCTAAAAATGATTCTTGCTATCTTTACATTCACAGTTTAACAAAAACCGAAGATATTATTTAATAAATCAATGTGTTAGGTATTTTCCTTCAGAAAATTTAATACTTTTCTTTAGAATGTCTACCGTGGATAAAGTTAACACTTTGATTTGAAGTTATTCATTGTAAAATACTTTTTTTCTTACCTTTTGGAAGAAAAACTATTTAATAGTAACAGCAGAAATGATAGTAAAGTTGCTATTTATTGTAGAAAAATTATCTTGAAAACTTCCTACCTACTCAATTTCTGTTTCTTTGCTCAGAGATGTTTAAAGTAACTCCTATTTTAAATAACAATTTTATTACAGTAAGAGGCATGTGGATGCTCTTTATACTCAATGTATTCTTTGTCGAAAAGGAAATAATTCCAATTGAAAAAGTTATTTATTTGGCTTGATACTGTTTGCTTATAGCCATGCATCAAGGGTTTGGTGTTAGATTAAACCCAGTTTTATGAATTGGACCTTCAGTTTAAAAAAGTATTATTTAGTGACCACAAAGATTATCCAAGTCAAGCCCTGAAAAAAAAATCCTGCATTTAAATTCTCATCATTTGAACCACCTTCAATGTTTGTTTCAAGAGGTGATGATCCCTTAGGTATCTCATACTTTTATTCATGAATTTATGAGTTCTCCTTCTATTGTAACTATTGTAAAGTTTATACCACTTTGAATGTATGAGTATCAGTGAAAGAGAAAATATATAAGTAGGTAAAGACAGGGTTAAAGTTCAGATTATGAAATTGTCAGACTCACCACTGATAGCCTATCCAGAAAAGCATGTGCATTTACATTATATGATATGTGTATGCTCTAAGCAGTTTACTGGATTTACTCATTTAATACTTTTATTCATCTAGTACTTACATTTTATTTTGGATATTTATATTTCATTTTGGATATTGTTGGAATGAAGTAGACAACCTAGAACAGAGCTTCATGAAGAGTGTGTACTTGTACCTGAGACACTAATGCCTTCAGCTCTCCTCAGAGTGGAAGAAGGCTCTGGAGTCCTCCAGCTGCCCCAGAGCAGGCTCCTGTTCATCCCTCTGGGCTCTGCTGCTAGATTCCTTGAGCAGAGGCTGCCAGGAGCCTACCTGAAGTCTTACATATTGGGTTTATAAGCTCAAGGCGGCAGGGGATGACACATCTTAGAGGAATTATCAGTGTCTCTAAAAGGGGGAATGAGGAAGAATAATTACAGGATTTGGGGACTAGAGTTAGTCATAAAGTGGCCTTGCAGAGATTTGTTAGAATTTATAAGATAAAGTTGCTGGAACAGCCTATTGTAAGGAATGATTGTTAGATTAGTTTTCCTGCAGTCTTTTTCTTTTTTTTTTTTTTGCGGTACTGGGGATTGAACTCAGGGGCATTCTACCTCTGAGCTACACCCCCAGCCCTATTTTTTATTCTTTATTTTGAAACAGGGTCTCACTAAGTTGCAGAGGGCCTCACTAGGTAGTTGAGGCTGGCCTCGAACCCGGATCCTCTGGTCTCAGCCTCCCAAATGCTGGGATTACAAGCCTGTGCCACCATGCCCGGCTTTCCTGCAGTCTTATCTTAGAATGAGAGTCTAAGTGAACTATTGTTAAAAGATTTGAGCTTAAATAACCTCCTTTGCATACCATTGCTGGTCTGATAGCTTCTTTGTTTTATAACTTGTGTTTGCAAATGGGGTTTTTAATTCCACCCACAAGTCTCCCTCATAGGCTAGTTGTCAGCAGTATTGTTATTCACTTTATCAGTATAATCATAATCTTTTTATCTCTCTTAACTTCAGGAGAAGGGCATTCGTCACACTCCTCAGCTGACGACATGCTGTCTGTTTGGTCTTCCATGGCCCTTCCTGTGCGCATTCATGTGTTTAAGTTTATATATGTGTGCAAGTTTCAGATTGTTATCTTCATTCCCTGTTCCCACTGTCCCCTCTCTTAGAGGAAACAGTTTTAAAGTGTTTAAACATGTGTCCTTACCTGAATGTGTTTTCACAATCTGTGCTTTACTATTTTGTATGCATCTATTTTTTTTCTTTTATTTTTTTAATTGGTGCATTGCAATCCTATATCTTTGTTAGGTACAAGCTGGTAAAGGCATACATGCACACACCTCTCATTTAACCCTTCCCCAGTTCCCAAGCCACTCCCTCGCCCCCTCCCTCCTGCTCAAGTTCAGCTTAGTGATTGACTCTGATTTGTTTGTGAAAGTACATATGTGTGTACATCTATTTTTATTTCACAAAAATAGCATTACATATAAAACTCATTTTGTTTCCTGCCTTTTATTTTCTAAGGAGTATTCTCTGTGATCCATTATACGTTATGTATCTTGTTGATGTTATTGTTTCGTGGAGCTGGGGATTGAACCCAAACCTCTGAGCTGCACTCCCAGCCCTATTATATATATGTATTATATATATGTATATATATATATATATATATACACACACACACACACATACATATATGTTTTTATATATAAACATATACATTTTTTGAAATCCTAAACAGTTACTGTGTGTATATATAAATCCCATATTTTAATATCCTTTTGCTGTTACGTCTAAATGCGATTATTTTTCTAAATTGAAGAATCCACTGTGTTTTTCCTGTTTATTCTCTCAGGGATGGATATCTTGTCTGTCTGAATTTCTCACCAACTCAAAAAATGTTGATGTGCCTTCATGTTTTTATATGAGAAAAGAAAAAAAAAGGAAGAAAACCATGTCTGTCAATCCATCAATCTATCCTTTGATCCACTTATTATCTAAGAGTTTAACTGCTTGTTAATAGGTTATATATACATAAGTACTACCAATGTGTTCTTCAAAATGGTAGTGATGAACTACAGTCCTATCAGCAATGCACAGATCTCTACATTTCATTTCCCCCAAATATCTAGTTTCTAATTTTTTTATTCTTTTAAAAAGGGACACCTCATTCCTACATTATATTTCTTATTACTAGTTTGTTAACTTTTGGGATTACTTTTCAATCAATTGCTTTTTTTTTTTCTTGCCAGTTTTCAGTTCTTGGTAAAATAGAATTTTTAATTCATAAAATTCTTTATATAAAACAAATTTCTTTCATCTGTAAGGTGAGTACATTAACTATGTCTATAGTTAAAATTTCTGATTTTGATGTAGTACAATTAATTGATTTTTGCCTTGTGGTTTATACTATTTTCTCTAAGAATTTCTTTATTGTCCCCACAAAGATTTACTGGTGCTTTTTCTTCTACTAACTTCAAAATTTACCCTTTACCTTTTGGTATTTCATCCCTACAGATGAAGTTATAGATTTTAAGTTTATATGTGATGTTAGATAAAGATCCAGTATCTATTTTCATTTTCTTATCTATAGTGAGCCATTTTTCCTAGTAGAATATACTGGAGGAGTCCAATTCCTGATTTAAAAAAAATAAAAAAATTTGCATTTTTTTTTTTTCAAGCCTGACCAAATGCACTTCCAAAGGCTTTACCTGGCCGGTTCCAGGGAAAATCTACCCTCCCCAGTCTACCCTTGGCTTGGTGCATGGCCAGTACATTGTAGTCTTTGATGGGAGTTTTATCAAGTACCTACCCCACCCTGGCTGACCCTGTCCTTCATATGTTTTGGTTCCCAGTCCAGGCACCTTTGTTCCTATGCCTCTTGCTGCAGCCTTTGACAGAAATCTCCAGGCCCTTCAGCTGGGGCCTCCTTAGTGGATGGTGACATCTTCTCACTTTCAGTATTCAGTACTTTCCACTCTGAGTCCTGTCCACCCAGGGTCCATGTAACTTCTGTAACCTTGGTTTGGGGCTTCTGTAGCTGTGATACAACCCCATGCCTGTGCTGATACACCTGTCTTGACTTGTGTGCTCTTCCCTGGAGAGATTGGAACAGGAAGGATTCAGTGCTTTCTCAAGTTTTAGTCTCTTGCTTACTCTGTAGCAGTTAGTGATTAAACATTTTTTTTTTTTTTTGGTGACTTTTATTTTGGATTGGTATTGCTAAATTAGCTTCCATGACACCTGACAGCACAACTAGCTCTCTCTAACTCAGTTTAACTCTAACAATACTAAAGCAGAGATTCTTTAAGTAGGGTCTTTGGACTTGTATCTTTAATATTGGCAGTCACCTGGAAATTTGTTAGAAATTCAAGATCTGTATCACTATCCTAGGCCAGAAATTCTACTCTTCAGCCCATCCATCTGTTTTAACAAAACCCATGTGATTCTGATTCTTGCTACAATTTAGAACCACTGAGCTAATAAAACAATGTACTCTTTTTTTTTTTTTTTTTTTTTTTTGCGGTACTGGGGATTGAACTCAGGGGCATTCTACCTCCGAGCTATACCCCCAGCCCTAATTTTTTATTCTTTATTTTGAAACCGAGTCTCACTAAGTTGCGGAGTGCCTCACTAGGTAGCTGAGGCTGGCCTCGAACCCAGATCCTCCAGTCTCAGCCTCCCGAATGCTGGGATTACAAGCGTGCGCCACCATGCCTGGCTCCAATGTACTCTTTAGACAATGTTTTATGGTGCTTCTTTATCATATATTAAGTTGCTGTTCATACATGGTCCTGTCTCTGAGCTTTCTATTCTGGCCCACTAATCTGTTTATTCTTGCATAAGCACCATAATATTTGTGTTATAATGCTTTATTATAATGCAGTATATCATAATATATGGTATGGCAAATCTCATTTTCCTTGTATTTTATTCTGGCATTACTTTAAATATTTCACTCCACTCTTATGTGAAGAAAAATACGCTGTAATTCTGAACCTTTTCCCCTGTAAGTAAGGTGTTTTATATTTCTGGCTTTAAAGAAAAGATTTCCTCTTTTTCTTTTCCTTCCTGGAGGTTGAATATATGCTTAGTATGTAGATTATTTGGTATTTGCTCTCTTAGTGTTTCCTGAGCTTCCTGGTCCTGTAATTTGATGTTCATCATTAATTTTTGAAAAATTTTAAACCTTATTACTTCAGATATTTCTTCTTCTTCTTCATTCTGTCTTTCTTTTCCTTTTGGTAACATCATTTGCATCTATTTACACCTTTTAAAATTGTCTCACGTTCTTGTCTGTCCTGATCTTTGTTTGTTTGTTTGTTTTGCCTTTCCATTTTTTTTCTAAATTTAAACATTTGTACCAAATCTAGGAACTATTTTATTGACCCATCTTCATATTAATAATTCTTTCCTTAGTGATGTTGAATTTACTGATGAGCTCATCAAAGGCATTCTTTTCTGTTTTGATTTCTAGCATTTCCTTTTTATTTATTCAGTTTCTTCCTGTACGTTATTGATCTGCTCTTGCATGTTGTCATTTTTTTCTCAACTTATTAATCATTGTTGAGCTCTCTGGTTATTAAAAAAAAAAATTGTCACATCTGAAAGCAGTTCTGATGCTCTTTTTGCTCTTTCAGATTTTCTAGCTTTTTAACATGCTTTATAATTTCTGTTAAAAGACTCATGTGATGTATAATAGGAACTGAGGTAAATAAGTTTTTAGTGGCAGTGTAGGTTAATCTGGCTAGGAGTAGGCTATGTTTAATGTTTTCTGTTGCTATAAGTTTCCCAAGAGTTCAGATTCCTTAAATATCCTTTTTTTTTTCTTCTATTGTCTTTGACTTCCCTAGGAGCTTTTCTTTAGGTAGACAATGGTAGCTCTTTTAGCTATTATTCACTTTATAATGGAGCATGTTTGGTCTGGTGGTAAGCTACTCAAGAAAGAAAGCATTCTGTAATCTTAGGATGATATCTCCAAGAGTCTATGACTTACATAACTATGTATTAGCTTTCTTCTCACTGTTTGTGACATAGCAAGTCTAAAGGTAACTGAAATCTTGGTAATGTCCATCCTCCAAGTGAGAAAGGTTCTGATGAAGTCTTTTCAACTGCAGAATAGGACTTCTTATTTAGAATGCTCTGGCCCTATTTCATAATGGTTACTTTTTTCCCCCTTGCAGACCCATGAGGGGAACATTTTTGACACTTTAGTATGTCATTTTAGTGGGATTCCTGACTAACAAAACAAAGCAAAACAAATCCAAGAGTCTGAGAACCCCCTAGGAGTTGCCATCCTCCTGTAGATCCTCGTTTGCTCCTCAGTAGCACCTCAAAATTACCATGTATGTGTTTCTACCAGCTGTGTCTCCTTTAGGAAGGCAGATCTTGGTTGTAATTCACTGGATTTACCTGTTTCTCTAGATTTTGAGTTCACAATTTGCCTGTGACAATTCTGACAGATCTAAGAAATAGCACTGGTCTTCAGTCGGTTCAGTTTTGTAAGGTTTAGAGGAGTGGCGGCTCCCAGGCTTCTTATGTGTCAGAGTTTGTCATGACTAAAACTTGTTGTGATGCCCTCTTCACTATGATGCTCTTTTTACTTTAGACTTCCTAGCCTTGTAATTTGAAATCTAAATTCCAAATATATGTTTTCATTACCTTAGCAAACTATATCATTTTATGAATTTATTTTGAACATCAAAGCTTTTCTTAGATTAAGACTGTTCTTAGAAATAATACAAATAAAGGAATATTGGTTCTAGTTGAAGTGCAATGGAAAGGTCTACCACGCTGTTGGACATAATTTGAAGACTACTGGTGCTTAGTATAAATTGATCCAGACCAGGGCTGAATCCTTTTGAATACTATTGCGATCTTTTATTGATGTTAGTACTTTAACAACATGTTGTGCTCTTTGTGATTATTCACAGTATTTATTGTGTGTCCTTATATTCTTCATCAAAATTAATTTATTTTGGAGGGAATAAAAAATATTTTAAAGTACATGTTCTATGTGACTGTAGAAAATAAGACATTCTGCTTCAAATTCCCCTTTTCATTTAAGGAATTCTTATTTCTTTCACATGGAAGAGAAAGAAGCATTGTCTTTATTTTCTATATTCTTTCTGTAGTTTAATCTTACAAGGAATTATGCCAAAAGTAGTTGCTATGATACTTCATTTTCTATCTAAAAGATATATAAAGATACAATAATTTTTCCCATGATTTTATTTACCAAATCTGCATTTCATGGTAATAATAAGGTTTATGTAAGAGAACAGCCAGTCTTTTCTTAAGACTTCTAACAACTTTACAATCTTAACACTCTCAGCTAAATTTTGAGGAGTGGGGCAGGGAGTCTGATATATAAATCTTTTTATTGACCTTCCAGTTTCTGTCATGTTATATATGCTTCTGACCTGTTTTTCCACTGAACCAGTAATTTAGTCCATTACTGGTGTGTGTAAATCTTAGCCACAGCTATTTCCCAAGGTGGTTTGGGGTCTAACAAGTGGTTGGTGTTGATGTCCAGCAGGAAATCTTGCAAACCAGATGATTGGTGTGGTTCACTATAACCTTGTTAAAGCATTGGTCAAGTTGCACTTAGAGGGGTTATTTAATTAGTTTCCCAAAATATTTGTGTACAATTTTTAGATGACCACTACTTTTTTTTCATCATGATTCAGAAAAAGACAGTTGCTTATTTTATCAGTCAAAATGAATCCCACACTCTTTATTTATTTTTTACTTAAGTTATTTTTAGACAGTCATTTTGATAACTGTTAGAACTTGTCTAGAACATTAGTATCTATAATGTTGTTATAAAGTGAATTTGGTAGCTTTCAATATCCCAAGCATTATATTAAAAAGAATTTTTAAAATATAAAACATTCTGTCTTTAAGAAGTTAGTAAGCTTATCATGGGAGACAGACATGAAAGATAGTATGATATAATAAACAATATATTAGTGGTAGAAACAAAATGATGTGGTATTATAAATAAGAGAATAGCAATTCTTCCTGAATTGTTAGGGAAGACTTTCCAAAAAAGATGACATTTTATAATGGGAGCTGAATAATTGGCTTTTGACTGGCAGAGAAAAGGGTATTATGACTATAGAGAAACAGTGTGGGTTAAGAATTAAATTACTTCAAATGCATATGTATTTTTCTTCAGATTTACTGAAATATTATCCACATAGTGAAATCTACCCATTATAGGTGTACAATGCTGTGATTTGGGGAGATTTATACAGTTTTTGCAATGACCATTTAAATGAAGATAAAAAATATTTCTACCTCATTCAAAAAATTCTTCCATGCCCCTTTATAGTCAGTTTATACATGTATTTTTCAGAGTTATCAAATAGATTTTTTTTCAGTGGAAAACTTTTTGTCTCCTAATATTGTATAATTTCATTCTATGTATTGTATTTTATCAGAAAATATGTTTTTAGCTTTTAAGTTTGGATTTGTTGAGTATCCTAAGAAGATAATTTAGGAGACTAGAGTAGATGTTTATCTTTTAATTATGTTGCAGGTATGCATTAATTTTCATTTTATTTTGCAATGACTATTTCCAATAGAAGTAGAAAATGTCATGATTAAAAGTCATTATGATTTTTTTGTGTGTGTGTGGTGATGGGTATTGAATTCAGGGTGTCTTTCATGCTAGGAAAGTGCTCTACTACTAAGTCACACTTCCAACTCAACCTCTATAATCTTAAGTACTCAACTTAGTTTTATGATTATAAAAAGTCTATAACACATCAAAAGAACAAGCTGATGGTTTTCAGAAGGAGAGGGTAGAAGTAGTAATAATTAAATGAATGTTTTGACTTAAAGACTTTGAGGTAACAGTACCTCACATGTACAATTCATTGTTTTTCAAGATCATTCTCAGCACATCTTGCATCATTTGGAAAGGAGATATATTCACTGTCCTAAAGAAATTCATAGTCTGGAATTAAATTTGTATTTGGAGCATATATTTGCTCATATATAAAATTACTAGAAAAAACAGACATTCCGTTGAATTTGCTATAAAGAAAATGTGTACATTCAATTTCATTTATCAAATTCATATACGAAAATTTACTATTTATTACATTTTTGCATGTAAAATTATTGGATTTCACTACTTAAAGGCTAGTTACCTCTATTACAGGCTGGATAAACCATCAGTGAATTCCTCTTTTAAGGAAATGTACTCATGTGTTGGCATGAAAATTGTGTCACACTTCTGTTTGCACAGGGGGTTACCTTTCCTGGAATAATGTTTCTGGACATCTCTATCCCTTTCTCACTCTTATGCAATGAAGGTGAAATCCTTAGGCGACTGATTGGTAAGCTGAGAAAAATAAATGAGCCTGACAGGTTTAGTGCCTTTGGCTCTGCCTTCTTTTCTTGGGATCTGCGTATTATCTACAGAGTACATTTTTAATAGCTTACCTTTACATAGCGAACTGCTCTGCTCCTGCTGGAAATGGCTTGTCTTTGATCAGTGTTACTGTTGACTATGACTGGTAAGTGTGTCAAATACACTAGGGAAATTTACTTAGTTTGTTTCTTGTTTGGGTTTTTTTTTTTTTTTTGGTGTCACTGGGGATTGAACTCAGGAGAGTTCTACCTCTGAGCTATAACCCCAGCCCATTTCATTTTGAAACAGGGTATCATTAAGTTATCTCACTCTGTCCTCATTATTTAGAATTTAAGAAAAATTTTGCAAATGTGACATTTTTCAATATCTCTACCCTAATGATTTTTAATTATTTCATTGTGGTCAGAGAATTATTTGCACATACACATACACTATATTGACTGTAATTATGTTCTGCTATTGGCAGATTATGTATGCTTGAAGACAGTGTGTATTTCCTACTATTGCTTCAGACGTGTTATCTTCCAATTTTGTTGCTATACTGATTTTTCTGTAGCTTGAATTGTTGATTATTGAGAGAAATGTGTTAAAATCCACTATGATAATAATTGAGCTATCAGTTTTTCCTAAGTGTTCTCTCAACTTTTCCTTTATGTAGTTATGAAGACATGTTACTAGCTATATACAGGGTTACCTTTGTTCGGTTTTCCTTGAGTAATTTTGTAGTTGTGTCTACTTTTCCCCAAAAGCTATTTTAGCTTTATGTTGGGTAAAATTTGCCTAGTACTTCTTTTCCCATTCATTAACTTGTAGTCTCTCTGAGTTTAGATTTATCTATTATAAGCAGCATATGACTAGACTTTTCTTTTAATTTAACCTGTTTTTGTTTTTATTTTTTTGTGGTACTGGGAATTGAACCTGGAGCATTCTACCTCTGAGCTACACCCCTAGCCCTAGTTTATTTTTTATTTTGAAACAAGGTCTTGCTAGGTTGTGCAGGGCCTTATTGCTGAAGCTGACCCCAAACCTGAGATTCTTCCTGTCGTAGCTTCCTAGGTATTGGGATTAGATGCGTACACCAACATGCCCAGTTTTGTGGGTTGTTTTCTGTTTGTTTTTTTTTTTTTAATTTTGTTTTGTTTTTTGTGGTACTGGGGATTGAACCCAGGGGCATTTTACCTCCAAACTACATCCCCAATCCTACCTTTTTTATTCTTTATTTTTGAAACAGGGTCTCACTAAGTTGCAGAGGGCCTCACTAAGTAGCTGAGGCTGGCCAAGAAACTGGATCCTCCAGTCTCAGCCTCCCACGTACTAGGATTACAAATGTGCCCCACCACACCTGGCTCCCAGCTTTGTTTTAATAGACTGTTCTTTAAAGCATTTTTGGTTTACAGCAAAATTGACTGGATGGTAGAGAGTTCCCCCATACCTCTCACACTATGAGCTTCCTGTATTACATGGAATATAACAAAGTAGCTGACATATTATTGTTACCCAAAGAAAATAATTTACATAGTGTTCACTGTTGGTGTAGTGTATATTCTAAGAGTTTGCCAAATAGTATATGTAAGAGTTGTACTGCCCTAAAAAATTTTCCATGCTTTGCCTAGTAATCCCTCCCTCACCCAACTCCTGGTAAACACTGATATTTTTATTGTCTCCTGAGTTTTGCTCTTCTAATAATGTCATAGACCTAGAGTCATATAATGTTAGCTTTTCCAGAATGACTTATTTTACCTACTAATATGTGTTTCTTCTCATGACTTCATCATTCATTTCTCTCTTTAGAATATACTTTTATTGATGCGTTGTAATTACACATATAGTGAGGTTCAGAGTGATGCAAACACATGTACACAGCACTTGGTGTCTTTCCAGCTGGATTCCACCCCCTCACTGTACATGTTAGTGAGATTGTAACATCATATGTGGATATAGCAGCATTTGAACTGTTGCCTTCATCAAGCCTCCTTTCCCCCCTCCCAAGATCACTCATTCGTGTGTGCATGTGCAGGAACTGTCCTGTGACCTTATTTTCTTTTTTTAAATATGCTTTTATTGGTGCATTGTAGTCTCATATCATAATGTAAATCCTGTTGACAGGGACATACATGCACACATTTGTTTTTAGTACCGAATGACATTGATGTATAATCGCAATGATGTACTACAGTTTACCCATTTACACACCAAAGGACATTATGGTTGCTTCCAAGTTTTAGCAATTATGAGTAAAGTTGGTATAAACATATTAAACATATGTGTTCATGTGTTTGTGTGGATGCATGTCAAAGCTATGTTTGGTTTTGTAAGACTTTGCCAAACTTTCTGCCGAAGTGGCTATACATCTTATATCTCCACTCATGATGAATGAGAATTCATCTTTTTCCACATCCTCACCAGTGTGTGGTAATATGTTCTGGATTTCAGCCATTCTGAAAGCTTGTGATGGTACCTTGTCATTTTATTTTGCAAGTCCCTAGTGACATATGATATTGAACATCTTCTCATAGGTCTGTTTGGCACCTGTTTATCTGTTGTGAACTTTCTGTTACAGACTTTTTTTTCATCGCATAAACAGAATGAAAGACAAAAACTACATGATCCTCTCAAAAGATGCAAAAAAAGCATTTGGCAGAATTCAACACCCTTTCATGATAAAAACACTAAAGAAACTATGCATAGAAGGAAATTATTCTCAATACCATAAAGGCAATTTATGATAAACCCAAAGCCAATATCATACGGAATGGAGAAAAACTGAAAGAATACCTATTAAAATCAAGAACAAGACACAGATGCCCACTATCACCACTGCTATTCAACATAGTACTTGAAATTCTAGTGAGAGCAGTAAGGCAAGAGAAAGAAATTGAAAGAATAAAAAGAGAGAAAGAAGAACTGAAATTACCTCTACTTGCTGATGACTTGATCTTACACTTAGAAGATCCAGTAAGATCAAGTATAAGACTGCTAAAGCTGATAAGAAAATTCAACAGAGTAGCAGGCTACAAAATCAACTTATAAAATTCAATAGCTTTTCTATATACCAGCCATCAATCTACTGAAAATGAAATACAGAAAAAATTCGATTCACAATAGCTCCAAGAAGAATAAAATGCATAGGTATAAATCTTACCAATGAAATAGAAGACCTCTATGATGAAAAGCATAGAACATTAAAGAAAGAAACAGAAGACCTTAGAGGTTGGGAAGACCTCCCCCCATGTTTCTGGATAGGCAGAATAAACATCATCAAAATGGCCATACTACCAAAAGCTGTCTTTTGCCTCCTCTCCCTGTAAACTTTGGAATTAGTTTATCATTATCTACAAAATAATTGGATAGGTTTTTGATAGAGAGTGAATTGAAATTATAGATCAAGATAAGAACTGATATCTTGATACCAACTTTTTTTAAATTGATCGACATGGCATATTTCTCTAGAAGTTTTTTTTTTTTTTTTTTTATGCCTTTCACAGAATTTTGTAGATATCCTCACATAGATCTTTTTTTTTCCCTTTTGGTGCATTGTAACCAAACATCATATTGAGGTTTAGCGTGATAGAAGCATACACACAGTGCCCAGTACATTTCCCTCAGGTTCCCGTTTATATGCATCTTGAACATATTTTTGTTAGGTCTGTAGTTAAATATTTAAATTTTTGGAGGCTAATGTAAATGGTAATGCATGTTTAATTTCAAATTCCATCTGTTTATTGCTGATGCATATTATTGTAATTGAGTCGTAGATAAACCTTGTATTCTGCAGCTTTACTACAATTGTTTCTGAAGTCCAGGAGTTTTTGTATTGTTTGTTTGTTGTTGTTTTGGTCAATTCTCTTGGACTTTCTTCATATACAAGTGTGTCTTCTCTGAATAAAGCTTTATTTATTTCTTCCCTATATATATATGGCTTTGTGTTTGCTTGTTTTATTGTACTATCCAGAACTTCCAGTGTGATGTTGAAAAGCAGTAATAAAGGGAACATCTTCTCTACATTATTGCACCTAAAGGGAAAGCTTCAAGTCACCATTAAGTATGTATTAACTATAGATGCTTTGTATCAAATTGAAGATGTTTCCCTTTTTTTCCTATTTGGTGAGATGTATTTATCTATTTTTTATTTATTTATGTATGTGTGTATGTATTATTTATTTATTTATTTATTTAATTTGTGCAGGGGATTGAAGCCAGGGGCATTCCACCTCTGAGCTACAGTCTAGCCCTTTTAATTTATTATATTATTTTTTTGAATTTTGAAACGGGCTTACTAAGTTGCTGAGGGTCTTACTCAATTGCAGGACCTGTGCTCCTCCTGTTTCAGCCTCCCAAGTCCTGGGATTATAGGCATTCTGACATTATGCCTGGCTTGAGGAGAATTTTAATCACAAATGCATGTCAAATTTTGTCAAATGCTCCATCTGTATTGATCGACATAGTTATGTTATTTTCCTCTTTCTGAAAATGTGGATTGACTTTTTGAATGTTGAAGCCGACTTGTATAACTAGGATAAATTCTAGTAAGTAGTTAAGACTGATAGTTTATTCCTCTCAAAAGTTTAATGTTTTTCACTTTATCATAATGGCATTTAGCTTATGAACCTTGTGCTGTCTATCACTTATATCAACACTTTGATTTTTCTATTACCTATATAAAACTAATATGGGAAATTTAAATTTTCTATGTTAGAAACAAAACACAACTGGTAAGAGTTCTGTTCCTGATTTGATCTCATGTCTGCCAGATACTCACTCTGTACTAAAGCATTCCTTTATCAACTTATTTTTTATAAGTCTGATCCTAACTAGGAATATTACTCTACAAAATATGAAAGTGGAGGTTATAAAGCAGACCAGGGTAGAAAATTAAGGACTAACTATAGTCTTTCTGTTGATAAAGAACTAGGTATCACAGAACATAAACATTTTTTTTATGGTACTGACATAAAGCATCAAATTATTTCCTAAGAAGTACTACACCAATTACATTGCCTTTCCTTTGCAAATGTGTATTGTTGAGCTGTTTTCTTTCTTTCTGTTTTTTTTTTTTTTTTTTCCTTGCTGCCCTGTATGAAGTTTGTGTCCCTTCCTCCCTTCCAAATTCTGTGGAAACTTAATCCCCAATGCAATAGTACTAAGAGGTGGGGTCCTTAGAATGTGATTAGGCCGTGAGACTCTGCCCTAAAGGTTAGAATCAGTGCATTATAAAAGGGATGTGAGAACACACCCTTTGTCATCTCTGGAAACAAAGTTCAAAACATTATGTTGGGAGCAGACACTGGACCCTCACCAGACACTGAACCTGCTGATGTCTTGAACTTGGACTTCCCAGCCTCCCAAACTGTGAAGAATAAATATCTATTATTTATAAATTTCCTAATCTGTGTTATTTTGTTATAGTCACACAAAGGGACTAAGACACTTGCTAAAGGATTATCTTATATGAATGGAATATTTATTTCAAATGCCCATTTGAAGGTCAATGTTATGGTTAATTAATTTAACTGCATTGTACTTAGATATCTACAGAGTATAGAATTAAGATACATTTTCAAAACCTATTTGCTTGTAGGTAGTTGAAACAGAAATGTTCTTCTACTTAAATTTAGGAACGCAATAAACCTTAGGCATTTAATAAAATGTATACAATATAAATATAGAAAGTGCATGGGGAAATATATATATATATATATATTTGCCTATTAGAACTATGATTATTAGGATGAAGTAAATCTGCTAGTATAATTCAAATTATGGTTTATTTTATTCATAGTAAGAAGCTTATTGATATTATTGGGCTTGTGGCAACTTCTTTAGGTAGATTTAATTTCATAGTTTATCTTCTTTAGGTTTTTTCCAAAAAACATTTAATGCATTGACCCATAAATGAGAGAATGTCTGTAACTCTTTTTATACTAAGAAGTTTATTAAATTTATTTAGTGTGTTTCAATTCATGTTAAGTGGAAGCATATATATGAGCATGTACTTTTAAGACTATTCCACCAGACCACTTGATCTTGTTCAATGTTTGAGCTTTGTAAGAGGTAAAAGAAGATGCTTGCTGGGTTGCCTTACATAATATATACTACATATTACATACACACAAAAATAATGTGAAATATGTGGACATGTGATAAGTAGAAAACTGTATACCTGAACCTGAGCCAGCATAATTGCTTAGTCTAAAATGTAATGTAGAATTAACCCTGTTGTACCCAAGAAATGTATAAAAATCCATGCTAAAAAAAAAAATAAAATAATAAATTTAAAAAAAAAAAAGAAAAAGCTTCTATGAGTGATTGTGATTAGCTCTGTTTACAATATCTCTGTGACTCATATCCCACAGAAAAGACTTTTTATATTTCATACAAATACATACATACATACATACTACACACATACAATACATGCATACAGATATAGGAATCAAGTAAAAAACACAGAATCTTTATATTTATATTTGAGGCTGCATCAAACATTTTCATTTGGAAGAATTTTTCCAAAGAGTGGAGGAAGCATAACTATTTCTGAGTAACTTATTTAGGTTAAATTTCAAACGATTGTCTTTGATATTCTGCACTGACTATAAGATCAATGGAACTCTGTAGTTTGCATTTGTTTTGAACTATATAAAACTATATTTCACTACAGTTAGAATCAACAGAATATCTTAAACAAAATGCAGTCAATAAAGACTTCTTGGATTAGATATACTGGCATAAATTTCAATTAATTTTCGTAATTCTTTTTGTAATGCTGTAAAGTGAGTCTTAGGAGCCAGAGCAAAATGGGGAAAGTGATCACACATTACCTGTATCACTGTGAAAACAGCAATAGTTACTCCTTAACCAATGGCTCTGAATAAAGTAGAAACAAAACTGGAACAGTTTGGACTGTTTCATTTTCCCATATTGCCCTTGTCATTATGAAGAGAAGTAGATCCTCTTAGTCACTGCATAATTAACAGAATACTGCTTGTTAAATGATCACAGTTTAGGTGTGTGCTATACCTTTAGCCCAGCTTGAACACAAAACAGTTAGTATACCAGTCAAAAAGCTAGAGTCAAGAATTGTATTGCAATTAGTTGGAGAAAGATTATAGACCTAAATGTGAAAGCTATGTCTATAAAGCTTTTAGAACAAACTATAGACCATCTTCTTAAACTGAATGTAGAGAGTACTTTTGCTACAAAAGAGCAGTGGCCATAAAAAATGCCAAATTAGGTTTCATCATGTTGAAAACTTCTACTTGAAAGGCACCATTAAGGAATCAGAAAGGACTGGGCATGGTGGCTGCCTGTGTGGAGTGTAGACAGTGATGGGCTGATTGGGAGGCTGAGGCAAGAGGGCCATGTGAGCCTGGGAGTCCGGGCCAGCGTGGGAAACATAATAGCTAGACTTCATTTAACAATAAATAAATAAATAATAAAAGGAAAGTGAAAAAAACGGGCAAGTGACAGACTAGGGAAAATATTTGTGCAGTATGTCTGACAACGGATCCATATCCAGAGCATACAAAGAACACTTGTAAATCAGTAATAAGAATAAAGCAAAGATAAATATGGACAAAAACTTGGAAAAGACAAAAATGTAGGAAATAAAAGAATGACCAAAATCACATGATAAACCATTTATCATTTCACATCATCATGGAAGTTCACATAAAAACCAGTGACAGACATTAAAATAGTGACAGACTTTAGTTCAGCTGCAAAAATGACTAAAAATCCAAACAGCCTAAATGACCAAATGGTGAATATGTGGAGCAGTGGGAATTCTCAGACATTCCTAGTGGCGTAGCCATTTTGGAAAAATATTTGATAGTTTCTTATAAATTTAAACAAAGTTCAAGAATATACATAACTGCTTTATCCACAGTAACCAAAACAACAAACAACCCAAATGCCTACCAGTACGCTGGGCGAACAAATTATTGACATATCCATATAGAGGAATACTGTTTATTAGTAAAGAGCAATCAATTACTGATGCATGCAACTAACTCTGTAGATGAATCATACTATATGTATATTAAGATCATATATATGTAAAGTTCTAAATCTGCAAAACTAATCTAAGGTGAAAAATAAGAATATGTATTGCTATGTGGGAAAAGAACTTTTTTGGGCAATGCAAATTTTCAATATTGTAATAGAGATGTGTTGCACATAGCTAAGAGTTTTTCAAGGTTGAACAGTTAATATTTGTGTTTTTTTAATGTACTAACAGTTGCCTAAAGAGGAAGACTTAAAATCACCATTATCAAATAGGTAGTGAATGGCATTACAAATAATCAAGGACTAGTAGGATCTTGATAGTTGTTTCAGCTGAGCAAACGGTATAGAAAGATTTATTGTTTGTTTTGGTTACTTTATATATGTTTGAAACATTTTATAATTTTTTTAAAAGTGCTATAGGATGAACCACAAACAAAATATAAGAAATTAATACTGCCTGGTATTCAGCAAACTCATTGAATCCAATAGAATGTGTTAGACATTCTCTATGCAATAAATTGTGTTAGACATTCTCTATGCAATAAATTGAGAAGTATAAAAGTGTTATAATGAAAGAAAAAGTAGTATGAAACAAAGATTCCATTGAAAAGGGATAAACAAATGATTAGGTAAAAGCACAGGAAATATTTAGTTTTTGACAAGGCATATCATGAACAACTGTTGATCTTGACATGGAACTAAAGTAAAAGTAGGACCAAGCACTGTGTCTGTAACAGGAAATTCATAGAATCTTACATTTGTAAGTTGAGTTTGATTCAGGATTCTCTGTGAATATTGATATTAAACTGAGAGCCATAGCTTTCTTCTCTTGTCACTTTGAATTATTGATCCTAACTGAGGAGCCGTAGCTTTCTTCTCTTATCACTTTATGGAAATTTAATAATGGAAAATTAATTATGTTTCAAATTTGTCTTAACATAAGGTTAATTGTAGAGCTTGGGTTTGTACCTGCATGGACACATCCTATCCCCTTGATATCTTCTCATGTTATTGTGGGACAGAGTGTAGACTTCCGTTGATATAACAATAACTTATTGATGGTACATGTTGGAAGGGTGGCTCACATCCCATTAGCTCTTGAGGAAAGTACAGTTCTGAGGTAATTAAAATCAGATCATATGAAAAGTCACTAATATAAGTAGCAATGTTGATCCAGAGAAGAGAACCTTAAGGGAAGGGGGGCAGAACAGGATTTTTTAAAATTTTTCTTAAGTATATACTACGTGATGCTGGCGAGGGTGTGAAGAAGTGGAAACTCTATTACATTGTTGGTGGGATTGCAAATTAGTGCAACAACCACTTTGGAAAACAGTATGGAAGATCCTCAGATTTATGAGAATGAACCTACCATATAATCTTCTGGTCATCTACCCAAAAGAATGGAAACCAAACTATCAGACTAATGCATACATATCTATGTTTATAGCTGCAAAATTCGCAATTGCCAAACTATGGGACCAGCCAAGATGTCTATCAACAGATGAATGGATTACAAAACCATGGGATATGTATACAATGGAATTTTATTCAACCATAAAGAAGAACAAAATCATGTCATTTGCAGGGAAGTGAATGGAACTGGAAAACATGTTAAGTTAGATTAGTCAGTCACAAAAAGTTAAAAGTCGGATGTTCTCCCTAATAGGCAGAAACTAGGGAGAAAGTGGGTCATAGGAGGGACTCTAGACAAAGAAGGAGAAACCTTAGATAAGCAAAGAAGGTGACCCAACTGAAGGTGATAGGAGGGGAAGGGAAAGGAAGCATCCTAAAGCACATGATGTACATTAACAAACATATCAAAGCCAATCACTAAACAAAACATAAGAAGGCGAGAGGGGGGAGGGAATGAGGTGAGAATTGGGGAAGGGCTAAATGAGAAATGTGTCCATGTATGCCTCTACCAGCTTATACCTCATTGAGATGTATGATTACAATGCACCAATTAAAAAAAATAGACATCAGGATATATTAAGCAGAAAAAATACTTGAAAAGAGGTGAGGCTATTTTCTGTGATTCAAAAGGACAGAGTCAGTTTGCTTGAAAAGAAATTTTGGCTCAGGTAACATAAGAATATTTAAGGTCCACTCTCATAGCAAATTTTCAGTACATGATACTGTACTAACTTGGTCACCACACTGTCCAGTAGATCTTCAGAACATATTCATCCTATATAACTGAAACTTTGTACATATGACCAACATCTTCTTGAATACATGTGTTAAATCCTCATCATGATTGTCTCCAGCTACTGTTTGAATAATATAAAATGAAATTGTACCAAAGGAAAAATTGTACAACAGTAGTTATATAAGGTTTATCACCAAAAAAAGATATGCAGCCAGCAAGACAGTATCTTATAGAGTACTAATCATGGAGAAAGTCAATTATAAATAGAAAAACTAAAGATAAAGTTGATTGTATTTACATGAAAATACATTTTCTAAGATATTTCTGTTTATCATTTAATTCTCTTCTATGTTTATGTTATCATAAACTCTATAAAAAAGATTCAGAAAGCCGGGCGTGGTGGCGCACGCTTGTAATCCCAGCATTCAGGAGGCTGAGACCGGAGGATCCGGGTTCGCGACCAGCCTCAGCTACCTAGTGAGGCACTCCGCAACTTAGTGAGACCCGGTTTCAAAATACAGAATAAAAAATAGGACTGGGGGTGTAACTCGGAGGTAGAATGCCCCTGAGTTCAATCCCCAGTACCGCAAAAAAAAAAAAAAAAAAAAAAAAAAAGATTCATAAAGATTAGGCTATCTGAGATCCTCTAGGAATTAGTAAATTTAAGCAAGATATGGAGATAAATGTAAATGTAATGGTCTTTCTAACTCATTGCAGTAGATTACTACAGCTACTGTATATATTACATAATATGTAAGATTTAGAAAATATGTTGAAATCAAATCTTTGTTTATAAATGATATAAACGTTTATAAACACTGCCCTTTGGTGTCTTGAATACAATAAAAAAAATCTTTATGAGTATTTGGTTCAGAATTTCTATTCTGAAATATGTAACAAATGGTCTTAAGAACAGCCGCACCTTAGAATAGTCAGCTAGTAAGGTGAAGAAAGTATCAGCCGTCAAAGACCAAGTGCACCATTTCTGCAGTGCTGGAACTTATAGACGATTAAAGAATTATGTATTGACACAAGGCAGGAGTAGTAGCAATCTACACATATACTTTATACTTTATTTTATAGAGTAAATGGAAGCTGAAGCCTTTTTAGGCTTTCTCTTGATAATTTATAATTTCTAAATTATTATGATCAAATAACTAAAATAATGTATTAGGATTCCCGCTTTTCCACACCCTCACTGTCATTTGTTGTTATTTGTGTTTTTAAGGATTGCCATTCTAATTGGGGTTAGGTGAAATTTCAGGGTAGTTTTGATTTGCATCTCTCTGATTGCTAATGATGTTGAACATTTCCTCATATATTTATTGGCCATTTGTATTTCTTCTTCTGTGAAGTGTCTATTTAGATCCTTTGCCCATTTTTTTTGATTGGGTTATTTGTTTTCTTAGCTGTGATTTTCTTGAGTTCTCTGTATATCCTAGATATTAGTCCTCTATCAGAAGAGTATCTGGCAAAAATTTTCTCCCACTCTGTGGGCTCTCTGTTGAAGTTCTTGATAGTTCTTTGCTGCACAGAAGCTCTTCAGTTTAATGCAATCCCATGTATTGATCTTCCTTTGAGTTGCTTGTGCTTTTGGGATCTTGTTGAGAAAGTTTTTACATGTGCCTATGTGTTGAAGTGTTGGTCCTATGACCTCTTCAAGTTGCTGCAAGGTCTCTGGCCTGACTTCCAGGTCTCTGATCCATCTTGACTCTTGTGCAGGGTGAGAAAGTGGGGTTTATATCCATTTTCCTGCATATGGTTAACCAGTTTTGCCAACATCATTTGTTAAAGAGGCTATCTTTTTTCCAGTGTATATTTTTGGCTCCTTTGTCAAAAATCAGTTGACTGTAAGTACGTGGGTCTGTTTCTAAATCTTCTATTCTGCTCCATTGGTCTATGTATCTGTTTTTTTGCCAATACCATGCTGTTTTTATTACTGTGACTTTGTAGTAGAGTTTGAAGTCAGGTATTGTGATACCTCCTGTATTAGGGTTCCCACTTCTCCACATCCTCGCCAGCATTTGTCGTCGTCTGTGTTTTTGATGATTGCCATTCTGATTGGGGTTAGGTGAAATCTCAAGATAGTTTTGATTTGCATCTCTCTGATTGCTAATGATGTTGAACATTTCCTCATACATTTATTGGCCATTTGTATTTCTTCTTTTGTGAAGTGTCTATTTAGTTCACTTGCCCATTTTTTATTGGGTTGTTTGTTTTCCTAGTGGTATGTTTCTTGAATTTTCTGTATATTCTAGATATTAGTCCTCTATCAGAGGAGGAGTTGGCAAAAATGTAAGTTCAACTGAAGTATACCTTTCATTCATCTATGGAAATGTGTAAGACAGTTTTTACAGTTTTGGTTTGTATATTAGTAAAACCTAGCTATCTAAATACCTTATATTCTTGCTTTTAAAAAAGTTTTTTTGTCAGCAGTGGATGATACCCATTCGCTTCTAGTTTTTTAGTCTCTGTTGTTGTACCTGAAAAGAACCAGGTGAGGAAGTATGAGACAGGTAGGGGACACATCATGATTGTAATATCACTATAGTTTTTTAAATTGTTCCTATAAATTATAAGGCTGGATAAACTGACCCAGAAAGTCAGAGAAATCATCCATGGAGATGGAGCAGAGTGTTAATAGTCCTTAGTTATCTAGAAAATACATGGACTTTGTATGCAGCCCTTCCTGGGTCCTAGTCTCAGCTAAACCATTTGTTAGTCCTGTGAATTGAGGTATTTTGCGTAACTTCTCTATAACTCAGTTTTAAAATTGGTCAGCTATGAGCAGTAACACATTTCTGAGTTGTTATGAGGATTACTAATAATATTTATAAAGTTCCTAACATAGTACCTGAACATAATATTGACAAAAAATGATATACAATTTAAATCTTATAAAAATGTTATTTTTAAAATTTAGATGAAGATGATGAATGAAAACACATAGCTGCTCTTTCCCCAATCGTCCTCCTACCCATAAAGAGAGAAGGATAAAGAACAGAAATTATATCTCATTTTAATAGTAATCTGAGAATAACAGAATGAAAAGCATAGCTCTATCATAGCCAAATGAAAGTGAAGCCTTTCCTCACATACTACTTATATCATGTAGCTTTTAATTACAATAGGTAATGACTAATAGCTACTTTTAGCTATTAGATAATTATTCCTTCTGATAATACTTAAATAGCATGTAATTATTGTTGAAAGATTCATTAAAGGTCAGGTAAATTACCTAGCCTCTTTAAGTCTCAGATTACTCATCTGAAAATGAGAAGAATGTAGAAGAATACAGCCATTTTTTGCAAGGGTTTAATGTGAGACTGTTTCAGGTGAAGCACTTTTAACGTCTGGTCCTTTAAAAGTGCTTAAAAAAAAGTTACCCATACGAATACGAAAAGCCAGTAACCTAATTCTATTTTTTCAAGCAGATCAGTAATTACACTTAAGACATATTTTAAGTAGAATGCTTCTTTTGAGTGATAATTTCAGGTTTTATTCTTGAATAAACAAGCTAAAATATTGCCCTCTATTAGAATATACTTTCATAATTAAAAATGTCATTCATAGATTAATTTTCTAAATATTCCATTGGCCTTTTAGCTAATTTAGTTCTTGTATTTAGTTCTTGCTGGGCCACAGAGAAAATTCAGTCTACTTATAATTAATTTCTTAATGATTTTCATTAATTTGGCTATTGACAATTCTTTGTTTTTTATTTTATTGGTACATCGTAATCATACATCTTGATGAGGTGTGCAGGGTAGTACAAGCATACATGCAAACATCACTCATTTTGCATTTTCCCAGTTCCCGCCCCATTCCCTCCCCTTTCCCTTCTTATGTTCAGCATAGTGATTGAGTTTGATAAGTTTGTGAATATACATCATGTGCATTAGGGTGTTTCCCTCTTCCCATCTCCCATCTCCTTCAGTTAGCTTGCTTTCTTTACTCATCTAAAGTTTCTTCTTTTGTCTGGAGTCAATTCTTTTTACGGAAAAAATATTTCCAGCTATTTATAACAGAAAAGCTCACTCTATTTTTTAATTCCAGTGATTTTTATTTGCTCTGTTTGCATTATATTTATGCCCTTTTTAAGACTAAATTAATGATAGTTTATCTCATAATATTCATATTAATCATTTAAGTCTATTTGCCTGGTATAATAGTACTGCATATATATGTATTTAAAATATATTAAGTATTATTTCTGCTTCTATGAAATTGTGTGTATCTAGATTTAGAATATAGCATGTCTCATTTATTACTTACACAGACTGCTCATGTGTTAGTCAGCTGCCTTTTACAAATTCATATGTTACCAATAATTTTTCAAATAATGTCATGATTCGTATCATAGTTCAGATTTGTTTTTATGGAAAAACCACATCTTTCATGTGATTTTTCTTACTCCTTTGAAAACAGATGAAAAGTAACATTATAATTAAAAGCAGGAATAATAGATTATCTTAACTAGACATGGACTCTTCACTTATTCTCAATATAGACTGCCTTCCTGAAAAATGTCTTAAATCAGAACAACTTTGACTTAAATCTGTTTTAAGATATGAAGAATAAGGATGAGTTAATACTTTAGGGAGACTGTGATATTTCTAGCTTCTAAATATGAAAAAAAATCCCATTTTCTTTATTTAATGACAGAGAAATCCATGTAAGTAGCAAAATATATTTTTAGTTTTGTTTTTACATCAGAGTGTGATTCCAGAACACTCTATGATACATCTTTATTGGAGATACTGAGGCTATAAAAGTCTAATTTTCTTGGAAAGCTCCATTCAAACTCCAAGAGCTTAGTCCATTTGTTTTTTTTTTCCCTTAGCACATTAGAATAAAAGTGAGTATTGAGCTAGCTATTCTATGTTATATTCTTTTGCCTGGTCTCAGCTTTATTTTGTGAGACTGTGATAAAATATTGGGACAAGAAGATCTACTAGTAAATCTTTCAATGTCTTTAACTATGCCTTGCTAGAATTCAAATACTGTACTATGATAGTTTTTCATCAAGCAAACATTGTCTTACTATGATTTGGTTACTATTATCTAAAAATAATAATTTTCGGGAGAAAATTTCCAGATTTAATTTTGGAGAAACCTTTTATCATTTTCTGATTAATTTTCCAATTTGGAGTACTTGTTCCTAAATTAGATGTCATATACTTTATAATAAACTTGGGGGCCAAAGAATACATGTGGGCTGACTGGAGAAAGGTGAATTCATTGTTGTTGGGTCCTATTCCTTCATTACAAGCAAACTTCCCATTGTTTCTTCCAGTTGCTACTTCAATACTTTTGGGCAAATGAATTGTTGATAGACTTTCTGCAGAAACATAATCATAATTCAATTAAATTATCTTTTCTTATAGCATCAAAGACTCCTTGAAATGCTAGATACAGAGAAAGAACTGTTAAGAGAAAAAATAAACGAAGCTTTGATTCAGCAATCTCAAGAACAGAAGGTAATATTTGAAGTGTGCTCAGAGTATGGAAATTATATGTTCTCTTACCTTGAATAATACATTTACTGTCTTCTTAATTGTGTTCCTTGCAGGAAATATTGGAAAAATGTTTGGAGGAAGAAAGGCAAAGAAATAATGAGGCATTAGCATCTGCTGCAGAGGTATTGCCATCTATAACAATGAGTTTCTTTGTAATTGGAGTTGAAAACTGTTCACTAATGCTATTGTCAATCTACTTTTGTATTATGTTTCATTCCAAAAAAATCAAAGATTTCCTGTTTTGACTCTTAAACTTGGGATATGCCAATTCATATTCTTGTTAAATTAATTAACATTAAGAATTGATGGCATTGAAGGGCTTTACAATATTGAATAATATATTTAAAATAACATGTATGTTTGGACAGTAATATCCACTTTGTATTTGATAGGTATTATAAGTGGATATCAAGCTAGGTGAATTTTAAAGCCAATCTTAAAATAACTCATTTAAGTAGTGTATTCAGAGATATGAAATAGATACATAACAATAAATATGCTTATAGTACTTACTTTTAGGTTTTAGATTTAAAATTAAATTTAATAAATAAATATTGAATGACTTACGCACATACCACTATGTCAGGGATACAAGTCCAAGCATGACTCGCTGAAGAATATGGGATAGAAGGAACTTGCCTCAACATCAGAAAGGCGATATATGATAAATCCAGAGCCAACATCATAGTGAACAAAGTAAAAGTATTTCCTCTAAAATCAGGAACAAGACAAGGATGCCCAGTATCACCACTCCTATTCAATACAGTACTCAAAGTTTTACCCAGAGCAGTTTGGCAAGAGAAGGAAATTTAAAGGGATACAAACATAAAATGAAATTATTTGTTTGCAGATGACATGATCCTATACTCAGAAGACCCAAAACTCAACCATAAAGCTTCTAGAGGCGATAAATTTAGCAAAGTAGCTGGATATATAATCAACTTACAAAAATCAATAGATTTTCTATACATCAACTGCAAATCCACTGACTTATGTCTTTTTAAAGAATTTATATTTCAATAAGAAAAAAAGATATTGCTTATATGCCAAAGCAGGCAAGAATGAAATAAGTTATGATGAACTTGTAGATGGTATGTCCAAGTCATAGATGATTATAAACAAAATTACTTTTTACATAATCCTTAAGAGGTGGCTAGCATTCTGAACTGAATTTGAATTTGATTCCATAGCTATGGACAACATGTTGAAATTATTTAGCATAGACATGACATTCATTTGGGGGAAACTGGAGGCAGCAAAGGCTAGAAGCAGGGAAGGAATTGACAAGAGTACATTTATAGTCTTGGTAAGCAATAGTGAGTGATAAAAATAGCCTAATAGTAGTAGTAGCTTAGAAATTGAAATACATAAATTCTACAAACAGTTAAAAGATTAAATCACCATATATGTTTGGTGTGGATGAGATAGAAAACCAGGTTGTAAATTCACAGAGTATGAATTCAAGAACAAAGTAGAAAGCTTTTTCTTTGAAATGGGCTTTGGGGTGGTTAACATATAAAATAAAATGTGGAATATTTGTGTCTGCTTTCCAGTACTTAAAGACTTTCACATGAGGTTGATGGTAGTATTAACAAATGTTATTATTTTTTTCTGTTATGGTAAAAACAAATGTGTCAATGTGTGGAGAAGATGTGTAATTTAATAAATAAATATTTTTAAAATAAATGTTTAAAAGTCATGCATTGATAAAGGATTCATTTAGAGTGTAAGAAAGATGGTAATGTAGCAGAATATAAAATTTTCATTTGACAGTTTTATTTCCTTTATTACAATTAACCTTTAAGAACTACCCTTCTTAATTTTGATGTGAAAGAAACAAGAAAATTTATGGTTATCTAAACTGACTAAATATTCCTCCTTTTTAAAACTACATATATGTGTGTGAGAAAAGATTTTCCTTATATACTTTAACCCAACCATGTTATTATAGAGTTAATACAGAGGGAAAGATACAATAATCTAGCTGTCTTCTATTAAGTCTAATATTAGAAAGGGTAAGGAAGTTTACCAACATATAACACTCTTCTCACTTTTAAATTTCATAAACTAGTTATTTCACAAAATATATCATTTGTTATTATAATTCATTTAATGGTACTAATTTTAAATGAATAAGTATTTTTCTTTAATACTTTTATTTGATGCATCATAATTACACATCACACCGGGGTGATAGAGTGATAGAAGCATATATGCACACAACTCTTGAAGCACTTCCTCTGGCCCCCACTCTCCTCCCTCCCCTTCCCTGTACATGTCTTTGAGATTGGAATTGGTGATTTTTTATAAATACATAGCATTATTACAACTGTTACATTATTTAGGTCTCTGTTCCTGTCCTTCCTCCCCTACACTCCCTCTACTCCTCCTTTGGAGTCTCTGCTCTTCTACCTGATGTTACCCATATTTCCGTAATTCTATATAGCTTCCACATACAAGAGAAAACATACAATTGTTTATTTTTTGAGATTGTTAATAACCAGTATAATTGTAAGCTCTTTGACATACACAACAATTTTCAAGATTATAATAGGATCCTAAGACCACAGTTTAAGATCTTCTACTCTAAGCTAAGGCTTGATTTCTTTGAAGTATAGAAATGCCATGGAAATAAGTAGGAATATTTGTATAAAAAAGAATAATATATTTTATGCGATTATTTAATGTGCATGAAAACAGCAATGTCAGAACTAAACAGTATAGAATCAAGTTTTGTGTCTTTTAGGTGACCAAGTTTGTCTCATTGTGCAGTCACTCAAATATTTGTTTTGGTCATTAACGTGTTTTTAAGCTTGAGAAGGAAGCCGTGAAGGATATAGTTATGAAAGCCGTAGAAGAAGAACGAAAAAATTTAGAAAAAATCCATGCTGAAGAAAGGGAATTATGGAAGACAGAACATGCAAAAGATCAAGAAAAAGTATCCCAGGCAATCCAAACAGCTATCCAAGAACAAAGAAAGATAAGTCAGGTCAGTAAAATGAACTCTTTATATTTTTTTCTTATTTTTCTCAAAATGAAGTAGCCTTACTTATCTTACTTAAAATCACCTTAATAGACATAGCAATATTAAACTTTTATCTTCAATATTGTTTCAAACTAGTAATTTTATTTAAACATTCGTTCATCTTTCTGATATTAAAATTCTGTAATATAGTTTACTTTTTTATTGTGTTTTCAAAAAGCTCGTATTTTGGTAATTGCAACTACAGTATGATTCATTTAAAATATTTTTCTTCTCTCTCTTACACGCACACACATACATACAGTCAATACAAATAATATATTAGTATAGGAAAACAGTTTGGTTCAATTAACTTAAAATTCTAATTTGTTTATATGTACCTCTAATTGGTAGCAATAATTAATAAAACCTTACAAATATACTCCATGGTTTTATAAGTGATATGTACAGAGAAAAGCATTCCCTACACTCAAAATAATTTTTGATCACTTATCTGAACAAATAAAAACTTTACCTTACTTTCATTTTCAGTAATTGAATCTGTACAGTTCTATTTTACTTTGATTTAGTCTTTTTCTTAAGTATAGAGATAGTTGAGCAAGTCTTTCCCTTAAGCAAATATAAAAAGCAAGAGATAACATTAGTAGAAATCTCTTTTACGTAGTTCTCACGTAGTACCTATGTTATTTTCTACTTGATGAAAATGTACCTAAAGTTAAGCCAGGAATTATGACACATGCTTGTAATTCCAGTATTTGGGAGGCTGAGACTGGAAGATCTGGGGTTCGAGGCCAGCCTCAGCAACTTAGTGGGACACCGTTTCAAAATAAATGGGCTGGGCTATAGCTCAGAGGTAGGGCACACTTAGAGTAAACTCCAAGTATCCCCACCCCCACCACACACACACACAAACTGTTAAAGTGATTACAACCTAAATTTGTATGACTCGTTAATTTTGATGAAGCCCTAAAAATGTGGATATTTCCAATATTCAGGTTATTAGAAAAGAAAAGGTGGGAGTTTTAGTGCTGTTTCCATGCAAGTTGAACTGCCATTTTGTCCCCACTGACCCTCAGGCATCTAGACTATGCCAGGTCCTGTCATTACTGTGAGATAGGTGAGACAGAAGCTAGTACCATCCATGAGCAGCCCCAGAACTATTTGTTGGGCATATAGTCCAGCTCTCTCCCCTTAAAAGAGTTGACAGATGGGGGTTTCCTTCCAGTTATTTAGCATTGTGTCTGGGTAGTGCTTATGATAATAGTTGGGTCTTAAATTTTCCCATAAGCTCTGATGTGATTGGTTTTGTGGTCTCCAAGGGCAAAAGGACTCCTCAATATTAGTCTAGATTTCTCAAAGGGTATTGTATATGCATTGTCGTTGGAATCTTTCATCCATGGTGGAATAAGAGACTAGGAATTCTTATTCTGCCTCATCTGATGTGATATTTTAATACTTTTTCTAAATTTGCAAAATAAAGAGGAAAAGTATATTAATAAATTATTTTATTAAAATCATTTGTAAAAATAAAAAAGTTATTCTAGGTGTTAAATGCCAGCTAAAAGAAAGATTTAGAAAATAACATGTAGTAAATATCCTTGAAGAGTATACTTTCGGGAAGATGCTTTTTGTGACTTAATTGTATTCAACCCAAATTTTCAAGTGAGTTTTTAGTAATCACTTCATTAATTAATCATATTAACTCCTTAAGAAAAATGAATTGGGAAAAGCAATGAATTACAGATTGATTTGTAAAAATCTCATGAGATTAATTATCTTAAATTAGCTATGTTGTAGGACTTAACTATAGTTTATAAACCTTGCCTAGTAGTGATAGGAATTTGAAATCCCTAAATCCCTACTCTTTATACTCTTCAAACTCCAGAGGATGTTAACTGTGAGTTTTAGATTTTTAATAACTGTCCTGTTATTCCTTTGGGAAAAGCCCCTCTGATATAAAACATTACAAACAACAACAAATTAACTTCTCATAACAATAAGGAAAACAGTTCTGCATTTTAAAGTTGACTTTATTATAAAAAGATATTCTAGGATGTTCTAGCTAAAAAATATTCTAGGATGTTCTAGCCATAAAGTACCCATAAATGATAGTCCTTATAAAATTTTTTTTTTTGTTGTTAGGCACACCTGTAGGAAAATAGTAATAGTAAGACAGTCCTGGCGGTAGACAACAATATTGCCTGTGATTAATTTAATTATAAGCACAATGCACTTTTTAAATTGTTTTACATGTATAATCTCACTTAATTCCCACAACAACCATATGATTCAGAAACTAAAACTTACTTGATGATGTAATTTGTCCAAGGTGGCATCACTCTTTAGAGGAGGCAACAGGCAGTTTTCCAGTCCAGGCGCCCCAACTCTAGAGTCCTTGCAATTTTCCACTTCACGTCATAATGTTCTCATCTTAATATAAAGTACAGATTTGTTTCATTGATCATTTAATATGAGTTTTAAATAATCTTAGGAAATGGATTATGAATAGATAATTTAATAAAAACCCTAAGAAGGTGTGATTTTCACATTTTAATTCATTCTTTCACTTTTATTTATTGTCCACCATGTGTTGGAACTTTTTAAAGTTTTTAGCATATAGCCTTTAAAGGTGCACGCTTGTAATCCCAGCATTTGGGAGGCTGAGACAGGAGGATCCGGGTTCATGGCCAGCCTCAGCTGCTTAGTGAGGCACTCCGCAACTTAGTGAGACCCTGTTTCAAAATAAAGAATAAAAAAACAGGGCTAGGGGTGTAGCTCGGAGGTATAATGCCCCTGAGTTCAATCCCCAGTACCGCAAAAAAAAAAAAAAAAAAGAAAGTAAGTTTTTACCTGGGGGTATATGTTGAAGTTTGAGACTTATGCCCTCTTCAAGTAGCTGCAAGGTCTCTGGCCTGACTTCCAGGTCTTTGATCCATCTTGAATTGATTCTTGTGCAGGGTGAGAAAGTGGGGTTTATTTCCATTTTTCTACATATGGTTAACCAGT
>PVLC010000417.1:0-122196 GCA_004027655.1 Graphiurus murinus | reverse complement strand
ACCATGTGTTGAAGAGGCTGTCTTTTTTCCAGTGTATTTTTTGGCTCCTTTGTCAAAAATCAATTGACTGTAAGTGTGTGGATTTTTTTCTGAGTCTTTTATTCTGCTCCATTGATGTATGTGTCTGGTTTTGTGCCAATAACATGCTGTTTTTATTACTGTGGCTTTGTAGTATAGTTTGAAGTCAGGTATTGTAATGCCTCCTGCATGGTTTTTGTTGCTGAGAACTACCTTGGCGCTTCTGGGCTTTTTGTTGTTCCAAATGAATTTAAGGACTGATTTTTCTATGTCTGTGAGGAGTGACCTTGGTCATTTTATGGGTATCACATTGAATCTGTAGATCACTTTTGGCAGAATGGCCATTTTGATGATATTTATTTTGCCTATCCAAGAGCATGGAAGATCTTTCCATCTCCTAAGGTCTTCTTCGATTTCTTTTTCAATGTTTTATAGTTTTCCTTATAGAGTTGTTTTTTTTTTTTTACCTTCTTGATTAAGTTTATTCCTAAGTATTTTATTTTTCTGTGTGATATCATGAGTGGAATTGTTTTCTGGATTTCTTTTTCTGCAGATTTATGATTGGCCTACAGGAAAGCTTCTGATTTTTTAAGATTGATTTTGTATCCAGACACTTTGCTGAATTTGTTGATCAGTTGTATAAGTCTTTTGGTTGAGTTTGTTGGGTCTTCTAAGTATAGTACCATGTCATCTGCAAATAGGGATAGTTTTATTCTTCTTTTCTTATTTGTACTACTTTGAATTCCTTCTCTTGCCTTATTATTCTGGCTAGAATCTCAAGTACAATATTGAAAAGAAGTGGTGATAATGGACATCCTTGTTCCTGTTTTTAGGAGAAATCTCGAAGTTTTTCCCTGTTTAATATGATGTTGGCTGTGGGCCTATTGTATATTGCCTTTGTGATGTTGAGGTATGTTCCTTCTATTCAGATTCTCTGCAGTGCTTTTAGCATGAATGGGTGTGGATTTTCTCAAATGCTTTTTCAACATCTATTGAAATGATCATGTGATTTTTGTCTTTAGTTCTATTTATGTTGTGAATTACATGGATTGTTTTTTGTATATTGAACCAGCCTTGCATCCCTGGGATGAACCTGACTTGGTCATGGTGTATCATTTTCTTGATGTGGTTTTGAGTGCACATTGCTAGTATTTTGTTTAGCAGTTTTGCATCTAAGTTTGTCAACAATATAGGCCTATCATTTTCTTTTCTTGAGCTATCTTTATTTGGCTTTCATATTAATGTGATATTGGCTTCATAGAATGTATTTGAGAGAGTCCTGTTTCTTGCTATTTTATGGAATAGATTGGGGATTGTTGGGATTAGCTCTTCTATAAAAGTTTTATAAGATTTACTTTGAAAACCATCTGGTTCTGGGCTTTTGTTTGATAGTAAACTCTTTATTGCTGCTTCTATCCCTTTGATTGCTATTGGTCAGTTTAAATTTTCTCTATCTTCTTGACTCAATTTAGAAAGGTCGTATGTGTTATAAATTTGTCAATTTCTTCTGGATTTTCCATTTTGTTGGATTATAGTTTTTCAGAGTAGTTTTTTATGATCCTCTGGATTTCCACACTGTTGGTGGTAATATCACCTTTTTTCTCTCAGATTTTGGTAATTTTGTTTGACTCCCTCTATTGGTTAGGTTGGCTAGTGGTTTATCTATCTTGTTTATTTTTTCAAGAAACCAGCTTTTGGTTTTGTTAATTTTCTGTAATTTTTTTTTATTCTCTACTTCATTTTCTGCTTCATTTCTTTCATTTTCTTCATTCAATTTCTGCTCTGATTTTAATAATTTCCTATTTTCTACTGACGTTAGGGTTAGACTGTTCCTGTTTTTCAGAGGCTTTGAGATGTATCATTGGATTATTTATTTGGTGATTTTCTGTTCTTCTTATGTGGGCACTCAGTGCTATGAACCGTGGGAGATCCTCAGCAACTTACCAAAACCTGTTTCAAAAAAATATTAAAAAGGACTGGGGGTATAGTTTGGATATAGACTGTTCTGGGTTCAATCCCCAGTCCTCCCCCCCAAAAAAAGTTATTAGAGCTTTCATTGTGACACAGTTACCCATGTTGAGTGGCCAGGGCTTCAGCCACACTTTGTAGGACACTCAGGGTCAGCTGCATGAGCATTTGTTTCTGCCACCTTCTGCCCATCCTCAGAGACAGGTGCTTATTCCATCCTCTAGTTCTCTGGTAGCTCAGCAGGTGACACAGCCTGAAGAGGGACCTACAAACTACAGTAGTACTGCCTACAGGGACTGCCTTCTCAATTCCAAGGTTTAATTTACTTTACTGCACTCAAAAATATTTTAAAGAACATGAAAATAAAACATAATAATTATTAACATCTTTCTCTGGCTGCTAAGTCACAGTTAAAATCAGAATAGAATAGAATACGGTAGAATAAAAACAACCAGTATAAACTTAAGCAACTGTTATTCCTGAGAAATGAAAGGAAAAAATAGCTTCTCTTTTATAATTTATCTCTATATTTTCTCTCTGCTAATACTGGTGTTAACTGAAGAGACAAATGTTAAACTATGAGAGAAAGCACAATGGTCTAAGGATTGTGGTAAACTCAGAACTTATTTAAGAGACTTTTTTCTTTTTTGTCGTTGATCATAAGTCTAAGTCATAGTTTTGATTGTAGATTGCTACTTTTTTTGAGAAACTATGAGGAATATTTATGACTCTGTCTTACTCATTTTCACATTAAATTATTTCTGTGTCCCTTGAAAATCTCTGTTAAAGAAAGGAAAGTACATTTGTTATTGACACCAAAGTATGCAAAAAGAGGTTAGTCATTAATTTTGCTGTTTTAGCAAAGTCCTGTAAAAGAACTCCAGTGCATTTAGACACTCCCAACTATGTCTGATGTTGGAATCCTTTCATAATAGTTTATAACCACAGCCTCTGTAATTTGGGGTTATGTTTTCCCCCCAAACCACAGATATTACAATCAGTGGTTAAATATTCTTTAAGAAATTTAACATTGCCACCTGACCCTTCTTTAAAAAAGGAAATAGCATTTCTATTTTAGCTTAGCAGGCCAGATAGTTTTGCAACCCTGAAATGTTTTCTGAATTCCTTAGTTTAGATATGTTAATTTATTTTAAAGTTCTTATTTACAATACTCTTATGGTAACCTTTAATAGGGAAAACCTTAATGACATTTTTAATTTTCAAACAAATGAAAAACAGTATATTAGCTTACCTTTTCATCTATTAAAACCTTTTTTCCTTCTGTTATAGTTTCCTTCTGTTATATTTATGCAATGTACAATAACCATCTGCCAAGCTATCCAGTCCAAAGAATTAGAATCCATCCTAGATTCTCTTTCTGTCATCCCTGTTTTTATACTTTTTTTTAATCATGAGAAACTTCCCATTTTACCTGTTAAATAATCCTTAGAAATAACACAATTCCTTCCTGCCTGCTATCATTGTCTGAATTAATATTCTTATCTTTTACCTCGTCCTCCTTCCCCTTTCCAATTTGAAATAAAAAATTAATATCATTCTGTTATTTTAATTCTTCAGTGCCTTCCTACAGCCCATAGAATAAAGTTCAAGTATTTATCATTAAATATAAATCCTTTGATGATCTGGTCCATACCCTTCTAGTCATCTTCTGCTACTCTGCTTCACACTTCATTCTTTTAGTACCAAATTGCCGATTCACATTCAATGCAATTTTATGGTATTTGACCTTTATTTATACTCTACCTTAAAAAGCTTAGAATGCCATTTTTTTCTAGAACCCAGTTGCTGTTTTGTAGAACCCACTCTTATTTCATAATGAGTTTTCTCTTTTTCCGCCAGAACACTTCCCTTTTTTTCCTTATAGATTATATCAAGTGTTCTTTCTTCTTTGACATTCAGTATATAGCACTATCCAAACATACTATCATCCAAAGGACCTCTTTCAGTGTCTCTCCCTAGATTGGAAACACCTTGAAAGAGGGAGATGAGTTTTGAACAAACTGCACTAGGTTGCAATATGATGCAGGACAGCACTGTTTTAAGGAGATGCACTCTTTGCAAAATGGACTGGATCTCTGACAACACAACTTGACTCTTTAGAGTTTGATAATACAGCAGTTTATCAAGAGTGGGCCACTAAAAATAGTGCTTTGGATGTTATAGTACTTTTTAAAAAAGTATTAGTCTCATTGCTTCTTGGGTGCCAAACTGAAATGATCTTTTTTATTGTTATTTAATGATATTTTTGGAAAATAATCTGGAAGAGTCAAGGATAATTACTTTCAGCTTCAAAAAGTGTTTACTTTGAATAATTAATACATATTTGCTCTAATATGGCGAGTGCTTACATGAGGACAAGTAGAATTTTGGCGTCATTGTAAAGTAATACATTCCTTTTCACTAATCAGATGAAAGCATTCCATTCCATTCCAGATACAGGGTGAGTATCCCCAATACAAAAATTGAAAATTTGAAATATAGCCAGACATGGTGATGCATGCCTTGTAATCACAGTGGATTCCAGATGCTGAGTTAGGATGATTGCAAATTTGAGGCCAGCCAGGGCAACTTAGGGAGACCTTTTCTTCATCCCCATTACTGCAAAAATATATATCTATATCTATCTATCTATCTATCTATCTATCTATCTATATATATATATAGAGAGAGAGAGAGACAGACAGACAGACAGACAGAGAGGGAGAGAGATAAAGAGAGACAGAGACAAAGAGAGGAAGGAAGGAAGGAAGGAAGGAAGGAAGGAAGGAAGGAAGGAAGGAAGGAAGGAAGGAAGGAAGGAAGGAAGGAAGGAAATTTGAAATGCTCCAAAATCTGAAATTTAATGAGTGCCATATGAAAAAGTTTTGGATTTTGCAGAATTTTACATTTAGATTTTTGGATTAGTATTATTATTAGCATTTTTTTTGTGTGGGACTGGGGGTTGAACTCAGGGGCGTTCTACTTCCGAGCTATACCCAAGCCCTATTTTTTATTCTTTATTTTGAAACAGGGTCTCACTAAGTTGCGGAGTGCCTCACTAGGTAGCTGAGGCTGGCCGCGAACCTAGATCCTTCGATCTCAGCCTCCCGAATGCTGGGATTACAAGCATGTGCCACCACGCCCGGCTATTATTAGCATTTTGGATAAGGTATACCCATCCTTTACTCTTTTAAGAGCAACATTTCCTAATCAAAATGGGACTGACTTAGACATTCATTGGTGCCTTCTTCTCTACTTCTCTTCCTAAAGAAATAGTTCATTTTTTAGCATGTGGATTAAATGATGCTTAACTTATTTTATAATCTATGTATATACCCTTATTAGCTTAGGCTAATGGTTATTTTCCATCTTTATGTTCCAAGGATGCCAAATAATTTGAACAAAGCCTTTTTTTTTTTTTTTTGTTTGCGATACTGGGGATTGAACTCAGGGGCATTCTACCTTCGAGCTATACCCCGAGCCCTATTTTTTATTCTTTATTTTGAAACAGGGTCTCATTTTGTTGTAGAGTGCCTCACTAAGTAGCTGAGGCAGGCCGCAAACCCAGATCCTCTGGTCTCAGCCCCCCAAATGCTGGGATTACAAGCGTGCGCCACCACGCCCAACTTGAACCAAGCCTATTAAACTATCCTCAGATATATTATACCCTCACACCCACATAAAAAAATAAGGGAATTTGGGGAGCTATTAATAACTATCTTCGGATCCCAGTGTATAGAACTTTGGAGAAAATAGAACCACCATCAGAGGCAGAGTTAGAACTAGAGAAATTTGCATCCTGATCCAGCTGCATGCAACTAAATGAAGCCTATTCATGGTTCTTTTATGCTTTCTTATATAAGGTTGCAGTCTTTTTCTTTAATCACTTTGTTCTAAATTTTATTACTTTTAATCAAAATAATTTTAACCAATTGCAAAATAAATGTAAAGAGTATTCAGGGTTCCATTTGAGTCCTAGCTTGTGACTCCTTGTAGTCTTGACCCAGTTTTAAAAATATGTTAAACTCCACTTCCAGATCTGCAGATCATTAGCAGAGTTGTTTGGAGGCCCTTTGAAACATATTTAAAAGATGAAAACTAATAGATTGGTGAAACAACATTGGAAATGATAATTACCAGGCAAATGTTAGGTAGTATCATGAATCTGTTCTGTATGCCTCATTGTAAAAAAAAATAGTATGAAACAGCGACTGACAAACAGTACAACCGATGTGCTTCTTCACTGCATTTGGTGTGAGCGTATTCTCGAGACCTCATCTCAGTCCACCCCGGCCCCACTGCCTCAAGGGCTGGACCCAGGCAGCTTAATATTTTTTGTTTTTTGGTTTTTTTTTTTTTTTTTTTTTTTTTTCAAACTGCGTATCACGATGCCATGGATGTTGCAGTGAACTTAAAGGGAATTGCAGGGCATTTTAAATATTATATGGTGGGCTGGGGATATGGCTTCATGGTAGAGTACTTATCTCCCCTGTAGGAGGTCCTGGGTTCTATCCTTAGCATTGCAAAAAAGAAAAAAAAAAAAAAAAATAGAGGGCAACCATAGCAGTAATTGAGATATGCTAAAACCAGGTAAACCACCAGCTTGTCCATATCAGTTTGAATTATGTTCCTTTCTCTTTGTGAAGTTAGATTCTGGAGGGGTTCTGAGATTTAAAAAATAAAAAAGCAAGAAAGAAAATAAGTATAATATAAAAATCCATGTGGGATAGAACGTGCCACTGTTATTATCCAGACTTATCCCAAGGTTGAAAGACTTGTGCAATGCTTAGTGCCTACAGCATTCTAATGAGTCAAGTGACTATTTAAGGATGAAGTAAAAATATTTTTCTTTCAATTTTGCATATTTACAGTGGATTTTAAATTATGAGCTAACTAATAAATGGAACAACTGGATATTTATTTTGACCTAGGAGGAGCCATTTAAAAAAAAAAAAAATCACCAAGGCAGCAAGAGAGCCCATGAACTCAAAAAGTTTAGGAAGCTCTAATGTAGTATGTACCTATTGTATTAGGTGTTCTTTTGGACACAAGAAATATAAGGTAGGGTTACTACCTTTACATAAATTTTCTTTGAATTGAGAAATTCACACATTCATTTTATTGCTCAGCATTCCATTACTAACAAATCAGAGAAAAGGTTTATTATGGGTTGTAGTTTTTACAACACGTAGGATTAAATTTTAAGCAGATCACAACAAAAATCAGTGTTTAGATTTCCCTGAAGTCATTGACTAATCCTAAGGTGTATATGTGGAAGCCAATCCAGAAACTTTGATTAGGAAAGTAAAGATTGGAGGTTATGTCCTATTAAAGTAGATGAGCTTTATAAAGCAAGGACTTCCCTTTGAAAAGTTCTAAGGATCTTATTCTTTAGACACTGGTAAGTAAAGGAACTACAAAAGACACATGAAAAAATTGCCAATAATCATGTGAAAATGTGTCAAATACCATTATTCATCCCAGAAATGTGAACTCAAATTGCAGTGAGGTACCAATATACTGCCCAGGCTATTTGTATGATGAAAAAGCACTGGGAAGATGAAGTGTTGATGGTGATGTGGGACAGCTGGCCTTCTCATGCATCTTATCGGTGACAGTGTGAATTTGCCCACCTACTTTTTTTTTTTCATTTTTTTTTATTATTATTATTCGTGCATTGTAAGCAGACATCTTTGTTAGGTACAAATTGAAAACGACATATGTGCCCACATTTCTCATTTGACCCCTTCCCCCAATTCCCACCCCGATCCCTCGCCCTCCCTCTCTCTCAAGTTCAATTTAGTGAGTAACCTTGATGTACATTAAGGTGTCCCTGCCCCCCTGTCAATCCCTTTTGGTTAAATTAACTTCATTGTTTATCGAGGGTCTCTCCTTTTCCATCTGAAGACCCTCTTATGCCCCATCTTCTCCCTAACATCCACATATTAGGGAGAACATATGCTTCCTTACTCTTTGTGACTGGCTAATCTCACTTAACATAATATTTTCCAGTTGCATCCATTTCTCTGCAAATAACATGATTTTGTTCTTCTTTATGGCTGAGTAAAATTCCATTGTGTACATATCCCACAGTTTTGTAATCCATTCATCTGGCAATCAGAGAGATGCAAATCAGAACCACCTTGAGATTTCACCTAACCCCAATCAGAATGGCAATCATCAAAAACACAAGCAATAACAACTGCTGGCGAGGATGTGGAGAAGTGGGAACTCTAATACATTGTTGGTGGGACTGCAAACTAGTGCAACCACTTTGGAAAACAGTATGGAGGATACTCAGAAAAATGGGAATGAGCCTACCATATGATCCAGCAATACCACTTCTGGGTATCTACCCAAAAGAACAGAAACCAAACTATCAGACCACACATGTGTATCTATGTCTATAGCTGCACAATTCACAATTGCCAAACTATGGAAGCAGCCAAGATGCCCACCTACTTTTTAAAAGTGTGTGGTGGTATTTCTCACAACATACATACTCTGATACCCATCATTTCCATTGTCATGTATACTTTTGATAGAAATTAGTTATGTCCACTAAAAGATGCATAAAGGAATACTCAAAGGTGCTTTATTCATAGTTGTCTCAAATGAAAACTTTTCAAATATTTTTCAGTAGTAGAATGAATAAGTAAATGATTTTTATACAATGAAATTGTAAACCAAAAATTTAAAGACAAAATATAGCCAGATGTGCCTGTAATTCCAGTACTCGGAAGGCTGAGACAGCGGGTTCGCAGGTTCATGACCATCCTCAGCAACTTAGTGATGGGCTCCACAACTTAGTGAGAACATGTTTCAAAAATAAAATAAGGCTGAGTGTGTACCTCGGGGTAGAATATGTTCAAACCCCAGTACCGCCAAAAAACAAACAAAAAAATCAGTTCACTCTGCAATAAGGATGAATATCAAAAATGTTATGTTGAACAAAATGCAACCACAAAAATATGCATATTGTATGATAAGCTGTATGCATCTTATGAGTCTTATGACATTTAAGAATAAGCAAAAATAATTTATGATAGAAATCAAGATAGTGGTTATGTCTGAGTGGGAAGCCATAAGGAAACTTTCTGGAGCCCATAAATGTTCTTTATCTTGATCTAGATGGGGTCAATTCATGTATATAAAAATGCATTGAGCCATGGTTTTTACTACATGTAAACATACTTTAAAGCTAAGCATAAAGAAAAATAATTCAGTCCTTATTAATACAACTATCAACATAATCTGAGAAGGACCTAACTGTTACTTCAAATTAGAATCAACCTTACATACATAGAAAATAGAAAAAGCTAGAAAATAATCAGCTAACACTTTCAGTTTTTCTAGGAAGTGAGAAAGGAAAGAACAGGGAAAGTCCAAAGAAAATAGAGAAATCATAAAAATCATGGTAGAAATATCATGACATAGATTTGAGTATTGCAAAAGATGTACTTTTTTTCTAAAAGATATAAAATCTACAGATCTCTGATAAGATTTATAAAAAAAGAGGTTATTACTGAACCTTATCAGAGGAATGAATATTTGACAGCTGCTATGTGGAAAAAAATGTATTATTGTACTGGGGATTTAACCCAGAGATATTCTGCCTCTAAGCTATACCCCCAGCTCTATTTATTTTTTGTTTTATTTTGAAATACAGTCTTGATAAGTTGCCAAGGGTCTCATTAAGTTGCTGAGGCTGGCCTGGAACCTGTGATCCTCCTGTCTCAGCCTTACAGGCTTGGACCACTACACCTGGATTGATGCTATGCAAATTTTAAAGATGATATAAACTATATAAATAACTTAAAACACTAATCAACTGTAAAAGATGAAAATAGTATTACCTGGAAAACTTTAGTCTCAGAACTGACTTCAGTGAATTAGAAATACTGAATAGTTCTATAAGTATAAATAAACTGTTATGTATAGTTTAAAAATATCAGTTATTTCTTATTTAAATATGCTTTTATATTGGTACCTTGTAATTATACAATGGCTCAGTTAATAGTGAGACTCAAAGTGATACAAACATAGGCACAACACAGCACTTGGTGTGAGAACCTTCAGATCCCACCCCACCTCCTGCCTCCCCATACGTGTTGTAAAACCTTCATGTATGCAGATATCATTATTTGAGCTGTTTCCTTCATCAATCCCTCTTTTTCTCCTACCCACCTCCCTCTCCCAACCCCCTTCCAGTATTTCTACTGGGGTCTCTCTCCCCATTTATCTGAAGTCTCTTTGGTTACTATTTCCTCTTTCCCTTCCACACCAGCTATACCACTCCTTAGAATCTTTGCAAAATAATTAAAGTCAGAATATTATAGCAATAGATGCATATCCATGTTTATAGAAGCACAATTCACAGTAGCCAAATTAGGGAACCAACCTGAGTCCATCAAGAGATGAACATATATAAAAAAGTGGCATATACATATATATATATATATATATATATATATATCATATATATTCTATATATATGATAGAATTCTATTTAGCCTTAATGAAGAACAAAATTGTCATTTTCAGAACATGGATGTAACTAGAGATTATTATGCTAAGATCAGCCAGTCTCAGGAAGTCAAGAGTTGTTAGATTTCTGTTATATGTGAAAAAAACTTCATTTTTTTTCTAAAAAAAAATCCTTCTCTATATGTAGAATTTAATCTATCTCTTATTTAGTTTTAGATAAACTTAGCTGTATGTTATATAATATCCAAGAAATAGATTATAAAAAGAGAAAAATGTTACATTTCACATGGGTGAAACCTGGAAGATACCAGTTTAATGACGTGATCAAGGTTAATATCACCAATGTTATATTAGTGATATGTAACTCTTGATATGACCCAGTGAGGTGTGTGCTTTATCTGTATGTTGTTTTTCCCCCAAATTCATAAACTATTTCTAATCATGAGAAAAGAAGAGCCAAATCCAAATTTCTACAAATTTCCTGAAAAGTACTCTTCAAAAATGCCACTGTCATGATGAAGAAGGAAGGGTTGAGAAGCTGTTGGGATTGAAGGAGACTGCGGAGACATGATGTCTAAATATAGTGTTTGATCCTGGAACAGAAAAAGGACCTCAGTGAAGAAAGTGATTAAGTGCAATTAAAATCTGTAATCTGTTTAATAATGTTTTATGTTGTTCCTTTCTTAGCTTTAGTAATGTGCTATAATTATGTAAAGGAGTTAATGTTACCGGAAGCTGTACAAAGGGTATATGGAAACTCTTATATCTTCTAAGTTGAAAATTATTTCAAAATAAAAATTTAATATATTTTAAAACTCATACCTAGTTTTAAAAAAAAGCATATACCAGTAGAACACAATATAAGATACAGAAACAAATCCACACACTTATAGCCAATTGATTTTCAACAAAGGAGCCAAAAACATATGTTGGAGAAAAGACAGCGTTTTCAACAAATGATATGAGGAAAACTGGTTATCCATTTGTAGAAAAGCAGAATTAAATCCCTACCTCTCACTCTACGTAAGAGTCAACTCAAGATGAATCAAAGACCTGGAAATTAAGCCAGAGACTTTAAAATTACTAGAGGAGGGCATAGGTCCAATACTCCAGCATATAGGCACAGGTAGAAACTTCTTCAATAAGAGCTCCAAATATCTGGGAATTAAAATAATAAATGTGATGGCATTAAACTGAAAAATTTCTCCTCATCAAAGGAAACCATCAAGAGTCTAAAGAAAGAGCCTACAGAATGGGAGAAGAGTTTTGCCAGCTATTTCTCTGATAGAGGACTAATACAAATTCCTTAAAAGATTTAACATTAAAAAACCTAACAACCCAATCAAGAAATGGGCAATTGAACTAAATAGACACTTTACAAGAGAAGAAATATGAATGGCCAATAATACATGAAAAAAATGTTCAACATCATTAGCAGTTAAGGAGATACAAATTAAAACTACACTGAGATTCCATCTAACCCCAATTAGAATGGCAATCATCAAGAAATCAAACAATAGTAAATGCTGGCAAGGATGTAGAGAAATAGGACCTCTTCTACATTGTTAATGGAATTGCAAATTAGCACAGCCTCTATGAAGAACAAAGTGGATATTCCTCAAAAATTGGGAATGGATCCACCATATGATCCAGCCATACCACTCCTGGGTTTCTTTCCAAAGGGACTGAAATTAGAATAGTATAGTAGCCGGGCGTGGTGGCGCACGCTTGTAATCCCAGCATTCGGGAGGCTGAGACCGGAGGATCCGGGTTCGCGGCCAGCCTCAGCTACCTAGTGAGGCACTCTGCAACTTCTTGAGACCCTGTTTCAAAATAAAGAATAAAAAATAGGGCTGGAGGTGTAGCTTGGAGGCAGAATGCCCCTGAGTTCAATCCCCAGTACCGCAAAAAAAAAAAAAAAAAGAGTAGTATAGTGATACATGCATATCCATGTTTATTGCAGCACAATTCAAAATAGCTAGGAACCAACCCAGGTGTCTATCAACAGATGAATGGATTACAAAATTATGGGATATACACACAATAGAATTCTACTGAGCAATAAAGAACAAAAATTCGTCATTTGCAGGAAAATGGATGGACCTGGAGAGCATTATGTTAAGTGAGATTAGCCAGTCACAAAAAGGAAGGGTCATATGTTTTCTCTCATACATGGAAGCTAGGGAGTAACTGGGATATAAGAGGGACTTCAGTTAACAGGAGAAACTGTAATGGAGCCAGAGAGGTGGTCTTGGGCAGCGGGGAAAGGGAGAATTAATGAAGGAAAGACTTCCTTCCTGTGAGAATACCAATGTCAATCTCAGTATTTTGTATGGAGAAGGGGCAGCAAGAGGGGAGGGAGCTGGGGGAAATCTCACCAAGTGCTGTGTGCATGCATGTCCCTATCACTCTGAACTACATTATGCTGTAAGACTATAATGCACCAGTAAGCATATAAAATACAATTGGGTCACTATAAAAATAAAATTAAAATATTTGCAAAAAAAGCATATCGAGTATTCTTTTTTATCTTCTTGCTTCTAAAACCCCACTGAAATGAAACCCTATTGAAATAAAATCCTAAGTGAGAATGGATGTTGCTGAGAAAAAGACCAATACACATGGTAGAAAATCCCAGAGGCTCCCTACTTGTGGCACTAGATACCTCTGACGGTGAGAATGAAGATGAGGCAGCAAATAGAGGGAAATCTTAACAGTCTGTTAAATAAGTAGTTAGATCCCCAGTGTTCTTTTCCAAACTAAGTAGAAGACAAGAAAGAAATAAAATGGAAGCGGTTTGGACCAGGTATCACAAGCAGGTGATACCAGGTGCTGTCGTGAAAATGGTGTTAGGAAAACGCACAGGGGAAAATTTTTATGCTAACTATTAAAAATTTTAACATTTTCCCCCTTCTCAGCTCTCAGAATATTGATAGCTATACAGCAAATTAGGTGAAATATTTCTGAAAAATCTGGACAGCCCAAAATAAAAGACCTAAATATAATGGTGTCAAAAATTGCCGCAAGGAACCAGCCCAGCTGGAATACTCTTCTATGAAGAACATAGTCCTTAAACCATAGAACATGCATAGAAAGATGGCTCAGCCTCTTAATGCTGTATCTCTAAACAGGAGCAAGTCATCAAGTACAGACAGATAACTTACAAAAGCAGAGAGTAACACAAAGATTTTGTGGAGATACAAAAAGTTGTAAAAACTATTATTAATTTTCTTAGATAAGAAAAGACTTTGCATCTATGAAACAAGAAGAGGATGCTGTTTTTTAAAGCAAAAGAACAAGACTAAAATTCCTAATATAGTAGTTATGGTATCTTTGAACATACAGAGAGAGGATATGTAGACATAGAAGATAATTTGGGAACAAGCCAGTGTAGTGTGGCTGAATTGCCTTTGTATAATTTCTGAACCTGCGTCCTAAAAGGCATTATGTGCTTCAGTTTTTTGCTTTGAAACTCTGTCTAGCTTCTATGTGTAAACTTCTGAGCACTCTTTTGTTGGAGGATGGGAGACCATAGGATCAGCCTCCTACCTGAGGCTACTCTAGTAGTACCCAACCACATTAGACCCAGCTTCTAATTACAGATAGAAACCTAGGAGAGTCCAGCCAAGATCAAAAGAAACCCACGACTGAGCTTGTCCCAGATTGCCAATTTATAGAATCATGGCTGAAATCAGGGATTGGAAATCTTTTTTTGTAAAGGTCTGGATAGTAAATATTTTTGGTTTTATGAGGTGTTCTACCTCTGAGGTACATTGCCAGCCCAATTTTTTTTTTTTTTAATTTTGAAACAGGGTCTCACTAAGTTGCTGAAGGCCTTACTAAGTTGCTGAAGCTGACCTCAAACTCGCAATCCTCTGGTATCAGTAGTATTATACACATGAGCCATCTTTCTTGGCTTAGATCTGAAAATTTTCAAATTCCAAGTTTCTGAATGTCAAGTCAACAAGAATTAGTAGCAGATACTTTTATTTTAACTAATACTATTCATTCTCACTTTTCTTTGAAAATTACTATAATTTTTGAGCATTAACCTTTTAAAATAATTATGGAAACAACTTTACACTTTATTTCATCAGTGTGACTAAAGCTGTGTCTTCTTAGTGAAAATAATAACAATTTTCAAGGTAATCGTTATATATACTTTCAGCATTTTCACATAATTTTATTTAATAGGAATGGAATTCAAATAATGTTGAGTTAAACTAGGAGAATAAGATTCTTTTCTCCCCCAAATAAGCAAAAAAATTTTTAGCTGATGAAACTAAATCAAGGATGTTAGAAAGTATCCATTTTCATGGGCTGCTTATGGAAAGAGATTTATGTAAAGTGTTAAAACCATAAGAGAGTTCATATTCATTTGCTACAGTGACTCTACTTCTCTAATGAATCCCAAATATCTAATATATACCTCTAAGATATATGTATTTATATATATATATATATATATGCTTTACCTTATTTAAAACAACCAAATTACCTATGAATAAAGAATGGTAAAATAATTATTTAACTTTGTAATGAAGTAGAAATCATTAAAGAATATATATAGTGGCTTAAAGAATATATATTAAAAATATATTAATATTAAAGAATATATATGAAGAATATATTTAATATATAATAGAATATTAAAATGTTTTGAGTGAAAAATTCCAGAGTTAGAAAATAGTATGCACAGTTTAGGTCCTATCTTATTTATATCCAACTGTATGTATATTGCCTTATTTACAGCAAATATATTAGAAAGGGGAATTTTTATTTTACACTCTCTGAGTCATATTTACAAGTCTAAACTGATTAGAAATTGCTTTGTGTTCATGTTTTCTGTATTTTCAAATTTTTCATTAAATATCTTAATCTGCATTTTTTTCTGGTACACATATACAAGTCTAAAATAAATTTGGAAAAAACTATGGGGAAACATTTGCACACACCAAGGGTGGTACCAAGGGAAAAGCCCTTAAGCATCAAAAGTAAAGGAAATATTATGAGAAATTTAAAGGCATTTTCTAATCAGTTATCTTGCTGTTCAGTAGAAAGGGGGTGTATCAGTACCTACACAAATAAGTGAAAGTGAAAGAATTTTATAATGATTTCAATCCTTGAAGCACTATTTTAGCAGAGAACACTGCTCTTAGGTATTGTGTTTCTTTTTCAGAATTTTAGCATTTTTCTCTTTATCTGCCATTCTGAAATCACTTAGGTACTTGATTTCCAATTCAGTAAATAGGGAGTACCTCTTTCTTCCCTAGATCTCTCATTTCAAATACCAGCACACCGGGTGGAATTTTTACCTCTTATTCATGGTGTCCAACTCTCAACATCTTACTCTGGCAGGAGAGCCAAATGAGCAGTAAATCTTACCACCCAGACCACACTTGATTATTGTATGATGGCAATATTAAACGTGAATAAAACAGCTAGAGCATTAGGGTGTTCTTGGAAGAATAAACACAAGTTGGAAGTCTTATGTGGATAGTGCAAAGTACAGGAAGGCATCAATCATGTAAACATCAAATGGAAGGTTGGTGAGGAAGCCATTGGAGTCTGTGAGGCGCTCCCTGCAATAAATGGCTTATTCCATTTCTTTTCCCTTTCACTCAGTTTAGGAAAGTATTCTGTGAAATCTGTAACATATCCCAAAAAGATTTTATAAGCTCATATTCATGTTTAAAGGTAGGCTTTGAAGAGACTGATCTCCCACCCACTGAAGAGGATTTTTAGTTTATATAAAGCAGCCACAAAAATGCCTTGGTGCTTACCTCTTTGACGTCTTTTTCATCTTCCCACAAACAGGAAACTGTTAAGGCAGCAATAATAGAAGAACAGAAGCGAAGTGCAAAGGCTGTGGAAGAGGCAGTGAAGAGAACTAGAGATGAATTGATAGAGTATGTGAAAGAACAGAAGAGGGTAAGTGTCCTCCGAAGAGTTTCAGTTTGTGCTCCACGGACTCAAGCAGTGGCTCCATACCACAACACAAAAGGTTAAGATAGTTAAGATGTTCTCATCACGGAGCTAGGAATCGCCGTCCAAGATTATTTCCCTATACAATTATGTACTCTAAAAGCTGTATGTATGAACAGGAACCCCATCTGTCAACAGGTAAACAATGGTGAATGATTTCCTGCTACACTCCTAGGAATTTCCAACTTACCATTACACTCATTACTGATAAAAATAGTAGATGGTTGAAAATTTTCAGAACTTTGTGTCATACATTTGTTAATTTCTTAAAATAGATGTAGCAGTTTACCTGCATCTTTTAAGCTTTCTCTGTTAAAGCCCCGGCAGTTCTGATGGGTTTCAATATAGTAAGCAAATTAAGGCTCTTCTGCCATCAGTCCTTTTTAGAAACATAACTCAGAGTATGTTTGTCAGAATTCAGGACACATTTGGAAGCTAGAGAGAAAAAAAAAAGGAAAGAAAAAAGACCTCATGAAAATTAGGAGAGAGAGCAGTAGAGAAATAGAAGGGGATCAGGGAAATGGGAGAGAGGTAGTTTGGGGAAGGAAACAGACCAAATTATGTTATTTGCTATATGAAAGTACCACTGTGAATCTCACTGTCATCTACATTTACAGTGCATCAATATTTAAAAAAAAATAAAATTCAGGCTGCATATTAAAACTTTGCAACTTAAGTATTTCACTGCAGTGTGTTTTTAGGTGAATGTGAACAGTAGCTGAAGATAATAGATCAAATTTGATTGTTGTCCTTTCAACAAAACTTTAGTCTTCTTAAGTAATATGTAAAATAATAATTTTTAAATGAGACATTTAATATAATCTCTGTGATAAGTGTATTATGTGATAATGTTTTTCACACAGTCTTATAAGTATTATATCTGTGTGCAAATACATAATATAAACATATAACCTACGTTATATGTTATATAACATAAATAAAACAGTATGAGCCCGACATAGTAGCATACACCTATAATCCTATTTGGGAGGCTGAGACCAGAAGGCTGCATGTTTGAAGTCCGCCTCAGCAACTTAGTAAGACTATGTTTCAAAATTAAAAAAAAAAAAAAAAAAAATAGGGCTAGTGTTATAAGTCAATTGTAGAGTGCCCTTGGGTTCAATCTCAGTAGCACATAAATTAAATGAATAAATAATGCACATGAAGAAATTTAATGAATACTATGTAAACTTAATTGGTAGCCTGCAATTGGCAGTTAAGTAGTAACTGAGATTTGTATTAGAAGTCCATGACACCACTTAATTCCTATACTCTTAACCTAAAGTCAATTTGGTATACTACAAAGAAAATTCCCAACTGTCTATGACTACCCCTAAGTTACAAGAAAGAATTTGTCCCCAGAATAACAGATTGCTAAGGACCCTTTCCAGATAAATTAAGCACAGAAGAATTTTGGTTAGAATTATATCTTTGAGCATATGCCTCAGGGTATTTTAAAAACCATTTTCACCCAAATTCCTGATTGTGTTTAACCTTCCTAAGAGAAAATTCAGAGCCGAAAGTCAGTTGCTTTTCAGTTGGATATATCCATCTCCTAAAGAATTTGTTTTAAATGATTTGTTTCAAAATTAGTCATGCAGAAAAAGAATTATAAATACTTTTAACATGCCTACAGAGATAGATTACAATACTGAAAGAACATTGAGTTGAAATAAATTCAAGACTACTTGTGGGTGTATCCCTTTATATCATCTTTTCTTTTAATGGTTTATTTTATTTTGTAGTAAGAACACTTAACATGATATCTACCTTCTTAAAAAAATGTTAAGACTATAAGACATCATCATTGACTATAGATAAGTGTTATAGAGCAAATCTTTAGCGTGCATTCATCTAGCTTGACTGAAATATTAAGCAGTCGATTACTGACTATCTTTTTCCCTTTCCCCAGCACCTGGTAAATACCATTCCACTCTTGGGTTCTATGAATTTTACTATTTTAGCCATTTCATCTAAACAGAATCAAGTATATTTTATTTGGTGATGGGCTTATCTCACTTAGTATAAAGCCCTCATCCACGTTGTCATGCATTACAGAATTTCCTTCATTCTCAAAGACGGAATGGTATTTTGTTGTATGTATATACCATTTTCTTTATTCATTTATATGTTGATGGACATTTAGATGTTTCCTCAAATATAACATCTTTTCCTAGTAATAAACCACCAATCTTTGAGCTCTATATCTACACAAGAGATTTTGTAACAAAATCTTACTAAATTACTTTAGACTAATATTTCTTTGATCAAGATGGAAGAATTTTAAAAATCATAATATTTCTCTGAGAGGGAGTTATGTGGCTACCATAAGAAATAGTTCAAATAACAGTAAGAAAAGATTTTAAAGGGCCACCTGGTCCCTATATGAGTTAAATTGACTTTTGAAGAGAGTTTACAGTGAACTCTGCCTTTTAACTTGCGTGCTGTTAAAAGTCATATCAAAAGATTAGTATTCACTTGTGTTAGGTTAACCAGTTACTGCATATAAAGATTTTCATTAAATAGCAATAAAACCCTAACATTAGGTTTCATATATACCAAAATTTCACTTCTCTGTGAATAAATTTAATACCTACCTTACAAAGTTATCATGAGTTAATAATAAAATAGCTATAGTAAGGACTGTGTGTTATGTGCCATTTAAATATGTTCTATGATTACTATCATATCAAAATATACACAGAACAACAATTGCTTAAGCAAATAAAATAACATGTGATATATGTGTCCTCTCTTCCAAATAATTCAGAATGAAAATTAATTATACTTATCTTACATTTTATAGTTAAAATCAAAATGACTTACTCTCCACTTTAATGAAAAAGCTTACTGAATTTAAAAAAAGCCATAAGCCACTAGTAGCATTATTTTTACTAATCAAAAATGTACTATTCAGTTTAGTGCTTGGCATTTTATGTCTTCTGAAGTTTATAGTCCAAATTCTAAAATTTTATTCTACTCTTGCTACTAATTCACAGATGATTCAAACCAATTTAATAAGGATACATGCAGGAAATTTATTATGCCCACTTTGGGGATTACAGAGTTTTACTAATAATACATATTGTAGAATACTTTTAATATTTGAATGTTTCTATCTTCTCAAGTGGAAAAGCTATGAAGAAAGTAAGTGAATAAAATATCTGAAATATAAGCACCAATTACTCAGGCCTAGAATATACAAAGAACTCTAGACTCACAAAAAATAAATAGTCCAATCAAAAATGGGCAAGTGAATTCAGTTGACACTTCACAAAAGAAGAAATACAAATGGCCAATAAATATATGAAAAAATGTTCAATATCATTAGCAATCAGAGAGATGCAAATCAAAAGTACTCTGAGATTTTACCTAACCCCACATAGAATGACAGTCATTAAAAACACAAGTACACCCTCAGCTACTTAGTGAGGCCCTCTGCTACTTGGTGAGCCCTTGTTTCAAAATAAAGAATAAAAATTAGGGGTGTGGTTGTAGCTTGGAGGTTGAATGCCCTTGGGTTCCATCCCCAGTACTGCATAAAAAAAAAGTAATAATAAATGCTGACAATAAATACATTGCCAGCATTTATAAAAATAAATATTTACAAATATAACAATACAGACATTGTTGGTGGGACTGCAAATTAGCGCAGCCATTTTGGAAAACAATGTGGAGGGTCCTCAGAAGAATGGGAGTGAACCTACTATATGACCCAGCTGTAGGACACGTGGGTATCTATCCAAAAGAATTAAAATCAGACTACTATAGTAATGCATGCATATCTATGTTTATAGCAGCACAGTTCATAATTGCCAAACTATGGAACCAGCCTAGGTGTCCATCAATGGATGAATAAATTATAAAATTATGGGATATATACACATTGGACTTCTACTTAGCCATAAAGAAGAACAAAATTATATCATTTGCAGGGAAATGGATAAGCTGAGAATATTATGTTATGTGAGATTAGTCAGTTCCAAAAAGTGAGAGCTCCTATGTGGAAGCTAGAAAGAAATTAGGACACAGGAGAAACTCCGATGGGAGGAGACCTACCTGAGGGAGGCAGGAGGATGGAGGAAGACTAGAAGAGCAAAACACTTCAATAGACATGATAATGTACTCAAATTTATCAGTGCCATATGACAACATATTAACTTTCAGTTACAACTTGAATAGTACACATATTGTATGATTGGCTTAGTAAATAATTTATGATGCAATTGAGTATAAATTATGACTCAGTTAACTAGTACATATATAAGTAACTCCTTCACTTTGTACAAGATGTTTAGACTAGATGAATAGCAGGTATATATAAAGTTTAGAGACATCTCCATTGATTTGACACATAAAAACTAGAAAATAATATAAATAATGTTATGAACACATGAAATTATTATACCAATTTCGGTAACATGTATGAGGAGTGGGAGGAAGCAGGGTGCGATCCAGAGGGTAATGCCAATCACTGTGTACATGTATGTTCCTATCACTCTGAACCTCATTAAAATGTATAATTGCAATGCACCAATAAAAGTATATTTAAAATGTCATTTAAAACTAAAAATGTTTTCTTAGTACAGTTCTGATTCTAGTATAACCCTATTTCTGAGTATTTTTTAACTAATTAAAAATTTTCTTCAGATACATACTAAAATTTGTTATTCTTTATAGTGTTTACTTCATACTTCTAGTGAATTTGGTAAGAGTACTATGATTGTTGGAAAGATAAACAACATATAGAAGTAAAACCTAACTCAACATTAAGACTTCTTCCTTCAAAGATTCATAAAAATTTCAAGAGGAGGAGATAATTACTTCATAGAGTGGAAAGTAAGCCAGGTTGGAACCAAGGTTTATAGACTTTTGAGTATCTAATGTTGAAAATCTCAGGTCTACTCTCGAATTAAAAAGAACAAAGCTGGAGAAAGGAAAGGAAAAATTTTGTTCTGGAAATGTTCTTGGATACAAGTAGAAATCTATCTTCCAAAAGAAGCAGAGATGAGTTGCCCTAACTTAGTCTTTTGGAAAATGACAAGAAGAATATAAGTTTGTTAAATAGCAACATGACCACCTTTTATTTCTAAGTATAAAAGCCCCGAGGTGTCCTTTTCTTTGTGAAAAATATTCATGTGGTAATATATTCATAAAAATCAACCTGAAACAATGAAATACATTTTAGAAAGGAGGGTGTAGTGAATATTAATTTTATTTTATTTTATTGATGCATTGTGATCATACATCATGGAGTTCAGAGTGATAGAGGCATCTATGCACACAGCACTTGCTGAGCTCTCTTCCAGTTCCTACCCCCTCCCTCCCCTTCCCCATCTCTCTGTCTTCAATAAATTGCCACATAAAGGATTATAACATAGCAGACCTGTCATTAGTTTTGTGAACTTTATTTTGTATAAAAGAGATGGGAAATACCATGTCCCTGAGGAGGAAGACTTTGTGGTTTATAATGACCTCTGGCCCCTGATTTAGAATGAAGAGTTCCAACCCATCCCACAAGTTCAGACTATTACACATGAGCCTGCTATGAGGGAGGAAGTGTGAATAACATTCAGCAAGCAACAGCTATTCACAGCCAAGCAGTGATTCCTAAAAAATAAAATCTCGTCCAAATGTAATAAAAGATTATTATTTTTTCCTCTTAAGAACCAGAATTATGGCCCGTGTTTTCTAAATCACCTCCAGAAAAATAACCTTCACTGTGGAGGATTCTTTTAATTTAGATTTTTAGAGAGGAATAAATATCAATTATCTTTAAAGCTTTTGTGGTCAAGATAATGTCAAAATTTCTTGATTATAAAGGAGCTCTTTTAATCCATTTTTGCTATAGTACTTTTGAGTGCTTGTTTGCATCTCAAAGATAATATTCTTTAGTGCATGATCTATAACACAGTTAATTGAACTATGCATGATTTCTAGACTAGTTATTTAATATCTCATGTTGCCTTGTTTCTCATCTTAGTAGTACTGTAGTTTGGCTAGCTGATTTCTGATGTCTCTTATAATTCTAAAGTTCTGTTAAGACTGTAACATTTTTCTTGACAACTGGTAAAACTCTTGAAGGATTTTAATTCATAGTGTAAACTGGTTGCATCATATTGTTATTTTTTCATTATTTATACATTAGTACAAAAAAGTGGCATTTTTCTGACATTCCTCAGTCTCCTTCCCATCCTCATCCTGATTAATTAGTCTTACTTCTGTACACCCTGAGGCAGGTTCTATAGTTGCATATGTAAGAAGCAGGTCAGCAGCAACTGAGCATCTGTAGACTAAGTTGTCTGCTCTTGTAACTATTGATGTGGGTCTCATATTTGAGAATGCTTTTGTCTGATCAGAGCATATTAAAATGAGTAATGCACCCTCACATTCAGTTGTCACCTGTGCTCTCAGTTGTACCTCCTTTTTCAGTGCCAAAGAGTTTAGCCTTTTAGTTCAAACCATCAGAAATGTACCTTCCCAATATGTAAAATTTAAACCATTTCAGGTGGCACAAAAGCAAATGGAAAGGTACTTGGGTTTAGAAAAATGGCCAGTACACACCATTTTCCCAAATAATATTTCAACTGGGCCATACATTATTATTGTCCTCTCCATATGTAAAAGGTAGAAAATTTGACTCAGAAGAGGAGTTAATGAAACCAGTGAAGTGAATAGGTTAAATGTTAATGCAGAACACTCTGAAAACTTGACTATATTTTTCTATCTTGAACTCTTCTTTGAAAGTTTATTTCATGAAATATGTTTTAAATTCAAATTCATTGCTTTCTCCTACTTATATTTCTTGACCTTCTTTCTTGTTTTACTAGGACCTTTTGCATAAGCATAATTCTGAAAGAATTTACTATTAGAGACTTTGCTGAGGCAAATCTATTGGACATTCCCATCTCAATAGTAGAGTAATTGAGAACATATTAAAGATGTAGCTCAGTGCTTAATCATAGCTCATTGTTACTGTGTCGGGAAATATGTTCCAACTTAACATCAAACTAAATATATGCATGTGCATGAAAATAGTTTGATACAGAAATTAACATGTTTAGTTTAGAGATAGCAAAAATCAAAATCAAAGTACAATGGGTAAATAATTCCTTTTGGAGTAATTTAACACAAATTATTCATTTTGGAATAATTTAACACAAAAGTTATTTCATCTGTTTTTATGTAATTTAAATTATTCTTCTGAATTACCAATTATGTCTTGAATTATTGCAATGTCAATGTCTCTGGTAAAAGGTTTTGAAATTTTAGATGATTTATCTCCATTAGCACACTGATAAGAATTGAAAGAAAAAACAACAAAAAGTGTAATCTTGGATCATAGGCTACAGCAGCTTGGAAATGCTATACTAATGATTATACTATTATTGAAGGCTTATGATTAGGTATATCTTTCTGTGATGTGGTGTAAGCCACATGAAAATTTTAACTCAGAATGACTAGAAATCTCATAAATGGTGAAAACAAATGGGAAGGAAAACCAGAGATAAGGTCTGGAGGAAGCAATGGCTAGTGAAGAGCCCAAAAGTTGAAATGATGAGGACAGTGATGATGAAAGCTACCATTTACATAGAAATTACTACATTCTAGGCATCAATACAAGGATATTATTTGAGAAAAATGGTGTATGTGCATGTATATCTGTTCAGCACTGACAAAAATATTAGCCCCCAAATCACAAAGGTAGAAAGTGATATTCTGATTTAGGATTCTGAACTTTTGCCATTATGCAAGCCACCTCTGTGTGCAAGATGTGGAAATAAAGAATAAAAACAAAGATTAATGAATAGGTGAGAAAAAGAAAATGAAAGTTTAAGGTTGAAAACCAAGAACAAGAGGGTAACACTGATTCATTTTTATGTTTTGGGAACTCTATGCTACTATATAGTATCTACCACATCAAAGGAGCTATGGAAGACCAGGAGCAACATCATGTCCATAAAAAGCATAATCTTTGTTTTGGAAGAAAAGTTTAATAGCATATTACTTAAGTAACTACATGAGGCCAAGAGAATGGCATGAAGCAATAATAGGCACCGTAACACATGCAGTTTTGCTTGAATGGAAATCTAGTGTGTTATGCTGATAGTAATTGACAATTGAATTCTAGAAGATCACTTGAGACAGTCACAAGGATAGACTTTTGATTTTGGTTAAATGGGAACTAAAATTTTACTAAATTTCATTGATTTCTGCTCTGATTTTAATTATTTTCCTGCCTTCTACTAGCTTTGGGATTAGTCTGTTTCTGTGTTTTGAGAGCCTTGACGTATATCATTAGACTGTTTATTTGGTGACTTTCTGTTTTTCTTATGTGGGCACTCAGTGCTATAAATTTTCCTCTTAAAGTGTATTCAAAGTGTCCCATAGATTTTGTTATGTTGTATCTCTATTTTCATTTCTTCTATGATCCAGTCCTCATTCAAAAGTGTGCCATTTAGTCTCCATGTACTTATGTAATTCGTTTGGGTCTTCCTGTTGTTGAATTCTACTTTCAATTCCATTATTTGAAAAGATGCAAGGAATTATATTACATTTTTTTTAATCTGTTGGTACTTACTTTGTGACCATGAATATTGGTCTATTTTGGAAAAGCTTCCATGAGCAGCTGAAAAGAATGTATATTCAACTGTTGTTGGTTAGAATATTCTATATATCTATTGGATCCATTTGGTCTATAGTGTTCATTAGGTCTAAAGAATCTTTACTGATCTTTTGTCTAGAAGATTGATCTAGTGGTGTGAGAGGTGCGTATGTAGTAAAAAGAGGAAGTCCTGTAAGATACCAAAAGATTCCCTTAAAGGAATAAATTTTATATATAAAGATTTTTATATAAAAGTCTGTTTTTAGACAGGCATGATGGTGCATGCCTGTAATTTTAGTACTTGGGAGGCTAAGACAGGAGGAGATCGCAGGTTCACTGGCAATTTAGCAAGACCCTTGTTTCAAAATAAAAAAATATAAATAGCTGAGGGTATAGCTCAGAGGCAGAATGCACTTGAAGGGTTCAATCCCCTGTACAAAAAAAAAAAAAAAAGTATTTTCTAGATTCTTTTTGTACGTTTTGTGATGTGGCATGTGTGTATTCCATTTGTTTTTGTTGTTTGTTATTTTATAGTGCTAGGAATCAAACCCAGGTTCTCACACATGCTAGGCAAGTACTGTACCATGGAGCTATACAAATATCCCTTTGTTGGTTGCAGTTCTGCAGTATCTTGGTTCATTAAGCTCAGATAACTGGAGACAATGGAATGAGAAATATATATATTTTTTAGTTTATTATGTTAACTGACCCTTAAACCCCCCTACAAGTAAGTAGAAATCTTCATTAATTCCAAGGATATACCTGTGAGGACTTTTATAAAAACTAAAGAGTGCAGCCTTAAGCTTATATTTTTAAGCATTGGTGTTAATAGTCTAGATAGCCCAAAAGGCACAGGCATTGGTATGGAAAAGAGAGTAGCTAGACTGTTTAAAAAAAAAAAAAAAAAAAATATATATATATATATATATATATATATATTCAAGTATTGTCTGCCTACTACTGGTGACCCATAAACATCTGACGATTTGTTACTTCATAGCCTCGTTCACTAGAAATCTAATTTTAAGACATCTTAAATCTTTTACCACCTAATATGGTCATGATAATTAGGAAAACACCCGGTCTGTTTATTCTTGAAATCAACCAGGAGTGGTGGTATACACCTATAATCCCCATAACTGGGGGACTGAAATAGGAAGATCACAAGTTGAAGGACAGCCTCAGTAACTTAGTGAGACCCTGTTTCAAAATAAAAATAAAAGGGGTTGAGAGTGTATCTTAGCTTGGAGGTAGAACACCCGTGGGTTCAAACCCTAGTAGTAAATAAAATAAACTGGGGCATAGTGGCACATGCTTGTAATCCCAGTACTTTGGAAGCTGAGACAGGAGGATCACAGGTTCATGGCCAGCCTCAGCTACTTAATGAGGCCCTCCACAACTTAGACCCTCTTTCAAAATACAGAATAAAAACTAGGGCTGGGAGTGTGGCTCAGAGGTAGAATGTACCTGAGTTCAATCCCTAGTACCGTAGATAGATAGATAGATAGATAGATAGATAGATAGATAGATAGATAGATGGATAGATACATACATACATACATACATACATACATACATACATACATACTTACATACATAGGGAGAGGGTAAAATCTTGAAGTCCTAAAAAGGAATGAAATAATATTAAGTATATATACACCAATAGTCTGTGCTAGGATATTCAAAAGTTCACATTTACTGATTTGTAAATTGTATGTAATACATAATTTCAACTCATTTTCTATGTGAGATGTGCATGTGTTCTGTCCACATCATTCTACTTTTCTTCTCAATTTATCTAGTCTTACATATGTAAAAGGTACAAATTAGATGGAAGCTGTAAATGCAGAAAAGTATGCTTAAAGTCTTTTTGTTGAAAATTAGTAAAGGCACTGATAATTCTTAGAAGATTACATGAAAAACAATGTATAATTTACGTTGTTCAGTCAGTACTAAAGCATTACTGAGATCTCACAATCTCCCTGTATGATTTGCAGCCAGACAAAACCAAGTTAAGTAAATCTTTTCTCTCTCTTTACTGGTCATGGGTAATTGGCCTAATATTATTCATAATTTGCCCGTAAAATGCAATTATTATTTTAGAGTTGTTTTCAGGACTAAGTAAGACAAGGCATATTAAGTTTCCATTATACTATCTTAGATGAACTTGGCACTCTCTAAGTGGTGGTGGTTTTATACTATTTTTATGACATAGAACAGTTTAGACTTCCTTTAAGGTGAGTGTTTCCAGTGTTGAGATGGATTTTTATGGTTAGCAACTTTTTCTTTAGGTAAACAAGCTCAGGGCTTTCAAACTGTTTTCCAAGGTTATATCTTTAAGTGGATACTCTGATTTCCATGAAAATGTCAACATATTTTCATAAACATAGACGGCAAAAATAGATCGTTTCGTAAAATGCTATAAGAAAAGAATATTGGTGGCATATGAGCTCAGTTTTTTCTCCACCAGTTCTTCTCTGTATCACTAGCACCTCAGTACCTCTGGCTCTCGTAGCTGTCAGTGTTGTAGTTGTAGCTCTTTACTGGTTCTAACTACTGTGGAAAGTTTTGGTAATATTCTCCAGCTATTAGCATCCTCCTAGAGATTATAGTGAGAATGTTATGATACATGAAGCTGACAAGCCTGTTGGTGTGATGTCATGGAAACAACTGTGGGTCAAGAATAAGAAAGCTCAAGTCTCACCTATACAATTCTATACAATTTATGAGATGTAACCTTGGAAGAGGCAACATTTTTACCAACTTTGATTTTATAATTTGTAAAATCAGAATAATACACATGCCAAATAGTATATGGGAGAATCTTGATTAATTTCAGTTGTTAAATGTATATTGCTATCATGGATAGTAAGATACAAATTATTTCTTCATTATCTTGTATATCCTTATATCCAAGGCACAGTATTCATAGTATTAAAAGTACTCAGTATTCCTTTATAGGATAAAAAAATTGTATACTGAAACCTCTCAGTGCCCAGCATAAGATGAAAGAGAAGGGTACATGCAGATACCTGCTGTACATAGATTAAGATGCTGGCAATTTGAAAGATCACTCCATTCTTGATTTTCTTCTACACAATTTAATAATTCTGGCTGGAATAGTATATGAAGCTGATCACAGACCCCTAATAAATAGTTCATGAATAAATGAAGGTCCTTCCCGTGTGTGTGTGTGTGTGTGTGTAGATGAGTGTATATGTATACTATTTTAGCATACTTAGTATATAAGGATGGTTGAAGTATAAGTCAACATAATAAACCAGAAAAAGAAAAGAAATCTTTCTCCATCTCCATTACCCTAACAATCTAAGATTTATGAACCAAGACATTCTAGAACTACCACCAAAAAGTATATCAACAACCTAGAAAATAGATCTTAATAAAAATCTTTATATACAAATTTGCTTATTCCTATGAGACCAAAGACCAAAACATTTGATTTCTTGCAGACTTTTTTCTTTTAGCTATATAGACTTATTCAAGTTTTAGTTTTCATTTGACTGAAATAAAAAACCTATTCTAATCCCTGAAGTCTCACTCACGTGACCTTCTGGAATTCTATTATCAATTATTATCAGTTTAATGCATTTGACCTCTATTCAAGCACTGTCATGTGTTACGGTATCTATTAATTGCTTCAAATTATTCTCTTGACCTCACAGAATTACTTAAGGGATATGTTCTTTACCGTCCTTCTGAAAGAAGACTTTACACTTTTTAAAGACTTTTCTACATATAGCCTAATGCCAAACTCCCCTAAAGTTATAATTCCTTTGGAAGGAAGGCAGGAAAGCATAGGAAAGGAAGGAAGGAAGTTAACATGTCACAGTCACTTCAGCACTTTAAAGTCTATCCAAATAAATAAGTCATTATTACCAAGGTTTTGTTGTAGCAAGTTAAGAAAACTGAGTCATGGTCCCAGCAAATTCTGAAAACCACCCCATTTTTGTTAGATTTTTGATGTAAATTGTCTTAAAAATATTTTTTAAAAAACTCTTAATTCTATTTTAGTAGCGTGGAGCTAAGCAGTATAACCCTAGTATTTACTACAGCCTGACACTTTTCATTGGTGGCTCTTAGTACTTAATAAGTAGAGACAAGAAATTATCATTTACAGGAAAAATACAATGATCAACATTTCAGGCATAGTTCTAATTTCTACAAGAGTTCCCTGTAAAACATTTAGGAATATAATAACCTTCTTGATTGTATACTTTAAACAATTGGACTATACACATTATATCTAGGAATTGTGGCTTTACTTCCATAATAGCTTAATACACTTTTAATCTATAAATTCTAAATATTTATAAAGATCTGATGCTTTCCATTCTTTGACTTATTTTTGTCATATATAAATTGTTAAGGAGCAAGTGAGCTATTTGTTATATACTGCTTTTTAAATGAAACTCCTGGTATTGTTTCTTTCCACTATCAAAATTTAATTTGCAGGAGAAAGAAAATAGCATTATTACAAAAATACATTTGGTAGTGTTTTAACTTTTAATCTATTTGATTTATTGTATAGTTATTTTCCATCATATGTATCTCTATAGCCATCAATTCTTTCCTTTGAAAAAGTAGCAAAAACAAAAATTGGTTTGTAACTAATAGTGTCTTGGAAACAGGATGAAAAAATAATTTTCTAAGAGATGTGGTATTTTTCTTCCCATATGAAAACACAGAAAGCCTTCTTGACATTCTGTTTGTTGCTGATTCATATGCACTGACATGACCTCTCTGTGCTCCTGCCTTGGTCTGGAAGCTTTGTGCTCACTCCATAAAGGAAGAGCAATTATTTAATATCTGTTAGCTCAGAGGAAGAAGATATTTCATTAATTATCATCATATTATTTTTGAATGAAGTCCATTGGACTGTGTGTTACAAGTCTAACTTAGCCTTTGAATAAATCGTCAGACTATTTGTATTATTTTTTAAAAAGAAGGAATACTAAATGGATAGTCAGGGCAATAATTTTACTACCATTTCTTTTCCTTCTCTGGGATTTATGTACCAAAATACATATCTTCTTTTTCTTCCCTCTTTTTGAGGATATTTGTCATCCTGTATTCTTTTCCTAGTAATTTTTCATTCACTTCCCTCATCATTAATTGATTCAGTTGCAATTCCATGAGATTCTATGATCCTCAGTTTTAGGCCTAAAGTCCCAATATTCATACTGATTTCCCTCTAAGGACTAATTTTTATCATTGCTTTCCTTTATCAGAGTATTAAAGATTAACCTAAACCAGGCATGGTAGCACATGTCTGTAATTCAATACTTGTGAGGCTAAGACAGGAGGATCACAGGTTTGAGGCTATACTCAGCAACTTAGCAAGACTCTGTTTCAAAACAAAAAATAAAATAAAACTGAAATGTAGCTCGGAGGTAAAATGCCTCTGAGTTTAACCTCCAGTACCAAAAGAAAAGAAAAGAAAAAAGATTAACCTAAGTTAAGGTGCTATAAATATCTGGCAGATTGTTGGTTCTTTTGAAAGTTGTTTATTCTTATTTAGATTGAATGCTTAATTTTAATCAAAAGAAGCTGACAGTGACTAGGTAAGCAGAAAAGAAGCTTATTTATTAAGAGCATATATCAATGGAAGAGAAAGGCTGTCAGGCTCAGCTTTTAGAAATAAAACACAAACCAATGTCATAGAACAAACCCTTGCCGTTGCTCGGACCAAGCACTAGAGAAAGCTACTGTTGTTTCCACTTCCTTGTTTACACCACTTATGTATCACAGGCCCATCTCACATCTGCTGCTGCCCCAAAACCAACATCTCTGCCATCATCCTCAGGAAGAGGAAGGTTTGTTTACAGTTTTCCTCTTCAAATTACTAAGTTCTTTTTGAAATCTTATGGAAAAAAAAAAAACATCAGTATGCGTGCATACTGGGCACAAAAGAACCTAAGGAAATACTTTTTTATGGATTTTATTTTGTAGGGATAGAATGCATATTCATGGAATATTCCCCAACATGTTAAGAATCTTTAAAAACTACTAGAAAAGGCAAACATTTTAAAAATACATTACCTTAAACTACTTGGTTATCCAACATCATCACAGATCCCTTGCTGATACTTAAACCTAACCCTCAAAATACATTCTTCTCCCATAGTTAAGTGTAATAGTAACATCAACTAACATATTAACAAAATATTTCAATTAACCCTTACAAAAACAAAAATGTGCTCACTCTGCCCACATAGAGGATGATCTAAAGTCTCTTTAATATCCAACTACAAGGCAAGTACTGCTGAGAGTATGAGTGATCTGGTCATTCATCTTCTGCTGTCAGGACCTTCTTCATATAAGTGTATATGAAGAGAGAGCAAGCGATTACAATCACTTGACATGGCCCGCTACTGAACATGCCTGATCTAATAGCTATGGGTGCATTAGTTGAACCATGATCATTTGGGGTAGATCAGATAATATTTGTTGTTTCACAGTCAAATATAGAGCCTCTAATACTATTTAATGTGAGTTAAGTACTTCTTGTGAAAGGAACAAGAGGTCCTTGCCTCTCGACTTAGTTCCAAAACCTAACAAAACTCTGGGATTCAGGTTCCATATAGCATCTCGGTAAGTTAGTCACTGTTCTAACATTCACTGAATGTAGTGGTTATTAATTAAGGCCAGGTTGCTGCACTGTAGCCTGAACTAACAAGGAAGATTTCTTTTTCCTCTGAAATCTACTCACACCTAGAGGCTATCAGGTCACTTTATAGATAAGTCAAACAGGCTACCAAAGTGACATGTAATATCTTCAAGGAGGCCCATTCAGTACTCTGCCTCTTTCTTAGTAGGAGGTATAGGGTGCAGTAAATTACCTTTAACCTTGTAGAGTCTACCCTGGTATGGACAGTGAGGAACTTCATTGAAGTATAGCTCTTATATTTTCCTGTCTTATATCTTCCACCGTATTGAGCTCATAGATATGCTTTATAAAAGAATCTTAAGCCAGACATGGTGGAACACGCCTGTAATCTCAGTACTTGGGAGGCTGAGGCAGGAGGATAGCAGGTTCAAGGGCAGCCTCAGCAAATAGTGGGACTCACCAACCTAGTGAGACCCTGTTAAATAAAAATAAATAGGGTAGGGGGGTGTATCTCAGAGGTAGAATGACTCAGAGCTTAATCTCCAGTGCCACAAAAATAAAGAAAATAAAGAATCTTAAATACTTTTTAACTTTGTTCTTTTCAGGTCCTGGAGACATATCAATGTAACTGTCCAATGTAATTGGACAATATAGTTGTCCAAAGACAGTAAAGGTCTTTGCAAAATATATTACGGTACAGAGCCAAATAAATTATGTAACCCCAAGATACAATAGTTTAGTGTTCTACCTATCATATGAAAATAGCTAAGTAAGTGTTATCTCTCTTTTGAGATCCAGGGACCAAAACCATATGCCAGATTAACAGTTGTATACTTGCTGGAAAGTACTAATTAAAAAATACATATTTGTAACAGCAGCTGCCTTTGCAATCACTACTTGAATAAGTCTCTCATAATTCACTATCCTCTCCAGAATCTACTCTGTGCTTTGTAAATACTAATATGTGTTTGGAACCCTACTGGGCTGGACAAGAGGCACATTCAAGTTCAAACTGTTCATTATTTGATTCCAAAATGCACCCTTCCTAATAGTCTAAAGTGATATTCTGAGTCTCCAATTTTAGTGTTAGTATAGAGTTATTATGCAACAGTACCACAAATAGTATTTTCCTTTTTCCAATGTAGTTACCTTGATAAGGAAGGCCAAGTTGAAGGTTGCAGTCTAATTCTATGATATTATTGCAATAGACATCTTTAAAGATATGCAGTCTCCTCTTCATTCAAAAATTCCTGTGTCTGTGAGTTAACTCAGTACTAGAAATTGAGGAATATGTTACAGATTGTGGTTGCAAGCGTTCAAGTCAGGCCTCTGTTCACTAAATCTGAATATTTTGTATTTGCATTAAGTTGGCTTTTTTTATGCCTAGCTGTTTTGTCCATATAGATGGTCTGGTAAAGTGCCCAAAGCCAATGGTTCCTGCACGTTGGAAAATTCTGATTACAAGTCAATCCTGTTAGCAGTAACGGTAACCATTTTCTCCTTCCCTGGCAGTAGAGTGCTTGTACTAGAGCTCTGCTCCCTCAGCATCCCAAGATCCGTATTGAAAGCAGTATAGCCCACTGGCACTGTGGCCTGCAGAAGATAGACACTCTGTTCACAGATATACTGGCTTTTCTTCTCAAGGAACAGTGTTAGGCAGCTGGTGGCTGTGATTCTTGTCTTGAATGGAAAATTTAAGATTGTGAGCATTGTGTTATCTTTTTAAAGCTGTGCTATGAAATTAGAAGCAACTAATTTTATCTTTGAATTCTTCATGTTCTTCATTGTTCCATATCAGTAGCTCCTGGATCTCACAAGTTTTTTTGTTTATTTCAAATGGCTATAGGTAATAATTTGTTACTTTGCTATGCAGGCTAGGATCTGCCAGATTTTACTTTTTGTGTTGCTGTCAGAATACCACTTGGATTTTAGTTGTCAATCTTAATATAATCATAGATCCTTCTGATTTTCCTGAGGTTATATTACCTTCAACCCTTCAACCACTTCTAGTACCAATTTATATATCAACTAGGGTTGTTCTTTTAAGTTGCAGAAGCTACCTCCACCTGGGTAAGCAGCAGAAGAGTCTATTGAAAGAATATTAAGTGGGTGATTATGAGAGGGCTGGAAAACCAGAATAAAGGTTAAACATCCATGAATAATACCAAAAACTGTACCATAAAACAAACTTAAAGATAAACTCACTTTTGCTGTAACATTCACATCCAGCACTATGAGAAACTGTTGCTTAATTCAATCTTTTCCCTGTCTAACATTTAGATGCTTTTATTGTCATCCTTATGAACAAAATAGATGGGTACAGACATCTAACTACTTATTTCTGAATCAAAATCTTGCACAACTGACTTTGCTAGTGGAACCTTCCAAGTAGAGCATTCTAGATAACAGCTTTCTGGGTTTTATCTAGAAGAGTCATATATCATAAAGCTGGAGATTCATCAAACATAGAAAGGGTATCAAAAATCAGAAAACATTGCATATGGCCGCTACATACTTGAATTTCTTCCAAGTTTCCATGGTTACTACAGAAACATTTTTCTAGTTTTTTAGTTTCTTGATTAATTCTGAAACTGATCTTTTGGAGTCAAACTAGGTGGGTTTTGTTTATGTAAAACAAAGTTTTAGCAGTTGCCAGGGTCATCAGACATTTGGAAAATGTTTACTACTTGACCCCACAGTGTCACTCTTTCAAGTAACCAGAAAATTTCTATAGTTAATACCTAAATTATGTGACATTCCTCACAGAGATATGAAATATTTGGGATAGAGAAGTTTTTTTATTTCCATATTCTAAAAAAATATAGGTATTTTTCAAGTTTTAGTGTTTGTACTTGGCCTTTTTGTTAATCAACACTCCTTACCCATACTGCTATGCCCCAGGTAATTCAGGGATGTTTTGTATACATTAGTTGTTTTTATAGAATGATAACAGTGAAGTTTATTAAAATAAAAAGAGCCTAAGTTGACTTTCTACTGAGTATGCCTGATTAAGTTTTAGTGTGTCCTGTGTCCCAGGGCATCATCTCTGTTCTCTATGTTTACATCTCACTCATAAGTGAGTTTTTTTCCTTCTACCTTCGTCCCCATTGTTTTGCTATCAAACCTGTTGTTTGTGCTCTTTTAACTCTGAGTATAAATATAAAACTGAAGAAACTAGGCAACAAACAACAATTTATCAAAATAAGTCATATACATTAAAACCTACAAAAGAGCCGGACGTGGTGGCGCAAGCTTGTAATCCCAGTACTTGGGAGACTGAGACAGGAGGATCCAGGTTTGCAGCCAGCCTCAGCTACTTAGTGAGGCCCTCCGCATCTTAGTGAGACCCTGTTTCAAAATAAAGAATAATAAATAGGACTAGGGGGTGTGGCTCAGGGGTAGAATACCCCTGGATTCAATCCCCCATACTGAAAAAAAAAAAAAAAAAAAAAAAAAAAAAAAAAAAAAAAAAAAAAAAAAAAAAAAAAAAAAAAAAAAAAAAAAAAAAAAAACTATGAAAGGAGAGACTTCAGTCTTTAACTGTACAATTAGCATATAGGTCTCCTGGTGTCTATTCTCACTGGCCCCCATCACTTAGATCCTTTTTTGAGATCCTAGGTTGTTATTGAAAGTTTTCAGTCACTCAAAACCTGGTTGTCAGTCAAGGTGATATACTAGTAAGTTTCAAAGTTAGATCTGTCCAATCTACTGAAGTCTTTTCCCGATGTTGTTTTCCAATATAGATGACTCTATGAGTGCATTGAAAGTGATTCAAAATATAATCCCACTTTTTGTCACCATGCTTTTCCTTTGTTTTTGTTTCTGTATTTTTTGCATGCATAATGTCATTTATACCTGGTACTGGGAGCATATTAATCATAGCTTCTTTGCTCCTTAATTAGAATTTTAGTGTCTGCTTTTGATTCATCTGTAGGGACATTTGGCATTTAAAATAATTTGGTTGCTTAGTTTTTCCCTTATAGTTTAGTGCTTATTCACTTAAGATTTAGTGTGACCATAATATATTGAACACTTCACTTTTGTCCTAAGCATTTATTCCATTCCTGTGGTTCACATTTTCCTTTTTACAAGTATCATGTGTTAAAAATGAAAATATCTTGTCTGGGGTGGAGCTTAGCCACCAGACTATGCAAACATGCTCTCCTGCTCTTAGTTGGTTTTGCTGGTTATTTAAGAATCCTATCAACAACAAAAATCTTACATCTCCCTTGTTTTCATTATATACTCTCAAACTTAGTAAAAATCTCTTCTTCCCACTTCTCTTACCAGGATGCAGTCTGGTTCACTCATTTCTTTTATATATAAGAGTCTCACATGAGTAATCATGAGTAGAAATAAAAAACACATTCAGGAATCAAAGACCTCAAATTTAATGAAAGAATTAAGCCACTTGAATCTTTTACAGAACTTAGAAGAGAACTGTGATGGGCTACCCAAGGCATGTTCTTCTCATGTCAACAACAAAGTGCAAGAAAGAAGGCCCAAAACATAAACGCTGCAAGCTTTGAATTGTGGCATATCTACTGATATCTACAAACAAGCCATATGACTGAACCCAAAGCCAGGAGGCCAGAAAGTACATTCCACACACCATGAAGGCATAGCATGTCACATAGTTAAGCTCAACATCAATGGAGTAGGAAAGTTCATTCCTTCCATGGCAGTGGGGAGGAAATGTGTGAATATTAACCAAACAATAATTTAATATACCATACTACATAATCTAGATTAGCTACCCTCTCCTTTACCAACCTTACTTTATCATATCAGTGCCATGTTTTATTTTCTTCTTAGCACATATTAGTATCTGAAATTGTACTAATAGTTTTAATCACATTATTTATTCAATGAACAAATACCAAATACTTAATATGTGCAAAGCAGTACTCTAAATGCTAGAGATGCATCTGTAAATAAAACAAAAATTCTTAACTCTTCCCTACTAAAATATACACTCTGAGAGGACCTCATCTTTTTTCTTCAGTATTATATTCTCAGCATTTAGAATAAGCCTGAAACATGACAGATACTTAATAAAATTTTAGTTAATGAAAAAATGTTAGTAAACATTAATATAATTCCATTTTCTCAGATTCCACCCATACCAGGCAACCTTCTGATTGTGGTTTGTATCTAGCAGATTATAATCAGTCATATGAACTTGAGTTAGTACAAGTCTCCCCGAGAGAAAGTTCTGTGATTGGCATTTCAATAAATCTGTACTTGCACAGCTAAAATCCAATTACTGAAGGTAGTAAACTCACCATGATAAAACTACCCCAAGAACCTCTTAAGAGATAAGCACTATTGGTTAAGTATACTCTTAGTTTCCTTCTAAACAAATGTAGTTATTCAAGATAATACAAAGGATTTTTACTTGGAATGTCTGACATCCTATGTCTCGTGAGAGTTCTGTTCACTGTAGATACATTATCTTCTTTGCTTCAATTGTTCTACCCAAAGTAAGTAATTTGATGAGAAGGTCCTTTTTCATTAGGCATATGCATAGCAACCACACAGGTTATTATTGGCAAATAGCTAAGTTAATAGATGCCATTGCTGAATTTTGAACCTAGTGAAAAACCATGCTATTCATTGGACATTTTAGCTCTGTTTCAAGACTGTGTCTCAGAGTGTGTATTTACTGTGCAAAACCAAGCAAGAACATGACCAAAGACTCTCAGAATGGATCTGTTCCATAGAGATTTAAACTGCATTATCAACAGTTAACAAAGGAATTTCCCCAGCCCCCATCTCTAGAGCAATAGTTGTTTTGTTTTTATAGCCAGACCATTAATGTCTGATAGTACATGGTCTAGAAAGTCTCATATCTCAAATGATATGTCATAGCAATTCTCATATATACTTTGGATTCTTAATTTTTTTTCATTCATTACGCTATGCAAAATATTAGATGCCTTTGATCCAGCATTCCAGTGACCACCATTTGCTAGAAAATATACTATTTAAGTACTGTATTATTTGTAGTGGTTCATAACAGTGTTTATGAACTAACTTACACACTCGTCATTTTAGCTGTGTTGCAAAATAAAAGGTTTTATATAATTCCGTACAAAGAAACTTCCCCATGTTTTATTGCCAGTTACTTAGTTCTGTTGTATATATTTACTTATCCCTTCCACTCATTAACAATAAATTATTATTTATCATTCAATAAAAATAATTTCTTTTATATCTATACATTAGTTTATATGATAAGCAAGATGTGATTACTATTCATTCAAGGCTTAGAAATTGCCACACACAGTGCTAGGAGAGAAGGGGGGACAGAATACATGGAAGGGGGCTTAACCAAGTCCCAGTGGATCACAGAACCCTTCCCAGCATAATAATGTCTAAGGTAAAATTTAAAAATGACTTCTGTCCTCTCTCTGTCTCTCTTAATAAAAACCTGAGGAGATCTATCTTCAATGTATATGCAGAGTCTGGCCCCCTCCATTGCTCTTACCCCTATGCAAGCCACTGTCACCTTTTGCCTAGACTTCTGCAAGAGCCTCCTAACTGGTATTCTCACTTCTGTCTTTGAACTCCTAACCATATTCTCAACACAACAGGCAAAGTCATTTTATGAAACTAAAGTCACATTATTATATCAATTATCTGCTCAATATCATAAAGTGGCTCCCCTTCCCTCAGTGTAAAAGCTAGCCATTGTGCCATTGCACGAGCCTGCCTGGACCATATGGTTTGGCCTCCTGTTTCCCTCACTTCCTGAACAAACTAAGCTTAACATAAAGTACTACAACATTTTTAGAGGTTTTTAAAGTTGTAAAATACTCAACTCTGCTTTTAAAATTTCACCAAACTTAATCTGTGAGTGAAATTGAAAAATGAGCATCATGATTTAATAAGCACAGTTAACTTACAGTATACACATTTTTTTTCAGATGTGACCTATATATTATTTTAAGATATCTTTTTCAGCTATTAGAGCTGTTAAAATCAAATATTGAACTACATTGTGAGCCAAACTTTAGAATTACTGTATCACAAAATACTAAACCAAGATCTTCAAATACATTTCAATTGCATTAGTCTCACTTTTAGAAAGGTCATTTTATAATGTGCATAATACACGATTAGAATAATATGCATTCATAAAATAATAAGCATTTATTTGGGACACAAATTTTCTATTTTAGGCCAGTGACTTTTTCCCCACAGTTACACCTAAGAAAAGACACCTCTAAAGCTTCTTTAAAGAGAGATATACCAGCTGGGCATGATGGCGCACGCTTGTAATCCCAGCATTAGGGAGGCTGAGACCAGAGGATCTGGGTTCATGGCCAGCCTCAGCTACTTAGTGAGGCACTCCGCAACTTAGTGAGACCCTGTTTCAAAATAAAAGAATAAAAAATAGGGCTGGAGGTGTGGCTCAGAGGTATAATGCTCCAGGGTTCGATCCCCAGCATCGCAAAATAAATAAATAAATAAATAAATAAGAAAATAAAGAGATATGCCTACTACAAGGAAGAGTACTTTCAGACACTTGAGAAAATTTCAGAAGACTATTACTATTCAATCTATTTACCTTTTTCTATTAATTTGGAAGACATGATTGAAACAAGAAACCAAGATAGAAAATAATGAAAAATAGTTGTAGTCATTGATTTGTACTACAGTGATTTCAACATTAGGATTAAAATTATTTTAAATATCTCACTCTCTTAGACCTTCAATATACTGCAGGACAGCATTGATTTTCATTTATTCTATTTCACTTTATAATGTCAATAGGAAAGTTATAAGCTCAGAGAGTACAGCATAGAGTCTTAAAAGTAGTTCAGACAATAGCTAGGTTGCTTAGAGTAGTAAAGAGTGAATTAAACTTTTAAAGGAACAAATGGCTTGCTGTCATTTACTTTTCTAGAGAATAGGATTGAGATGAAAAGAATTACAAATCAATTCATGTAAGCCAAATATATGATGCAGAAGTAAAATAAATCTTGGCCCCCATTTTCAAGGACATGTGAATCCAAATATATACTGATTTATTTTTCATTTTTTCATTGGTGCATTATAGTTATACATCATACTGAGATTCAAAGCGACAAATACATACATACATGAAGCATTCGTTGTGTTTCCTTCTGATTGCCACTCCCTTCCCCATAGTCTTTACATGAATACAAAGTCTTATTTTAATAGTTTCCATTATATTAAAAATATTAAAATAGTGCATTGTATAAGGCAGTATATACCTAAATGTTGTAAAACATGATGTGGCCCAGCCTATTGTTGCTATAAGCATTCAGAGAAACACCAAGAAAAACTAAAATGTAACAAGGGAAACTATGCCATAGTTCTTCATCTAGCATTGAAGCCTGGTGTGACAGACAGCACCCATTACTTATATATGTAAAGTCTCCCCTTTGCTCTATGGGTAGAGCCTCAGAATTGTTACAGTTTGCCCTGTGCCATTGTACACACCATCCCTCAACACCTCTGACAGCTGACGTCTGAATGGCTATGTAACTTTGTACTGGCCACTGAGTCCCAATGGGAATCTATTGAGTGAGGCTTCCAATAATGCTGTTGTTTTTCTAGTAAAGAGGAATGGATACTTTTGATGACATGTTTTGCCTGTCCTCCCTCCACTTTGCTACCTGGGGCAGATTAATGCCTGAAGGTGCAACAGCCATCTTGTGACCAGGAAGAAAGCATATGCTCAAGATACCCATGGGGATGGACAGGCTGGTGCCTCATCTGCTCACCCTCAGAGGCATGGCCCATGAAATAATAAACATTTGTTTAAGATGCTGTTTGTTGGATTTCTATTACACATATCTGGATGTACTTGTGACTGACAAAATAGATTTTGCATAAGTAAAAAAGTGAATGGAGAAAAAAAGCATCAAGTCACAAGTGATACCAACAATGTAAGCACAAAGTTCATAATCAGAAGTGAATGTTACTTGTCTGAATCAGTAGTGGGACTGAGGCCTCAGTGAAGTTTGTATCACCACATCTACTTTTAAATAAGTTGTCCTCAAGTATGTTGGGAAAATATTTTTGATTAATTTATTGTCATCACATGTGAATTAATTTAAAAGAAGGTGGCATTCTTCTACCTCTTTCTCTTAAATGAAGGCAGAATTTCATGTCCAGCGGTCATTTGTAGACTTCTTCAGTCTTCTCTCATTATTAAAAAACTCTTCTGCTGTCATCAGGATAATCCATTACAGTCAGTTTGTGTCTCTTTTGAAGAAGTTTTCTCTAGAGAAATTCTGTGTTTAGACAAGAATGAGTCACCTGAGCTGAGGGCAGTTTGTCAGCAGCATATGACCAAGCACCAATTTGTGTAATGGATTGATACCCAGCTTCATCTCAAAGGAGACATTTTTTTATATTTGTATTGGTGCATTATAATTATACATCACAGTGAAATTCAAAATGATACATTCATACAGGCACAAAGCACTGTGTCCCACCCTGTACTTCCCTCCTTCCTCTCTATGCATGTTGGTCAGATTGAGAGTGATACCTTCATATATGGGAATAACATTACTTGAACTACTCCCTTCCTCAAGCCTCGAAGACATTTTTTTTTTCTCTTTTTTTTTTGCGGTACTGGGGATTGAACTCAGGGGCATTCTACCTCCGAGCTATACCCCAAGCCCTATTTTTTTTTTAATTCTTTATTTTGAAACTGAGCCTCACTAAGTTGCGGAGTGCCTCACTAGGTAGCTGAGGCTGGCTGCGAACCCGGATCCTCCGGTCTCAGCCTCCCGAATGCTGGGATTACAAGCGTGGGCCACCACGCCCGGCTCCCTCGAAGTCATTTTGAAAGGCCACCTTATAGTAGTCTCTGATTTAAATTAAGAGAATATCCTCAAAAACAACAAAATATTTAAGAATATATAAAGTAGTGCATGTACTATTTTGTATTTGAATAAAATGGAAAATGTCAGTTTTACAAAAGGAAAAACCTCTAAAAGCATATAACATAATAAAAGCAGTTAACAGTGAACTTGCCTTTGGGGAGAAAGAGCTAGTGGAACTTCCATGGAGAAAATAGTAGGAATCACTGAGTTACTTCATTCTCTTGTTTCCCAGAGAGAGTGAAAGAATGAGTGTTCCTACATGCTGAAGAACAGTCACTCTGTTTTCATGGTTGAAACAAGTGTATTCGAAATCTCACAAAATGTTTTAAACTAAGGTATATTTGTTTGCAAAGTTAGATTGTGGATTTAAAAAGTACCTTCTAAAATAATTGGTGACACTTGCATTTTATTATAAGTAAGATTATTATCCTAAGGCATGATGTTAAAAATGTCATTCTGGGAATAAAAAAATCTCTGACTGATAAGTTCTGTTATGTATTCAGTACAGCATCACCCATGAAATCCATAGCCACCAGGAGCCTTATATTTCCCATAAATACAGATGTCTTGTTGAGAAAAGATAGTAGACAACTAAGAAGAAAGAATGACCAGAGGACCACCCTGAATCAATGACTTTCTCATCACCAGTGGATAAAATATTACCAAGGAAAAGGGATAAGGGATATATTACATAATTATTAAATGTTTCCAAGCCTTCTATAAGGCTGCTATACTTTTTAAGAAAAATTTTTAACTGATCATTAAACTGTAAGCATGGAGATGTTTCTGTCACTTAAAAGGTTTTGTGTACATGTTTAACTCATCATATTTAGGTCAAGTAAAACTGCCCTGTCTGGTAACTAGCTGACTTAAGTTTAGCAAAACAGCTTCTCTATAGCTATGAATTAATCCCAGAGATCCTTTTGGAGTTGCCACTTCAGTTTTAGAAACATGCTATAAAACAACAGATGGATGGGTAATGAAGTTGCATAGCATTCTAAACTAGACCCATTCCAACTAGTAAAAACTTGTTCGGTAGTAACAAAAATAAAAACTGTTACCAATCATAGTAACTGCTGAATGGACTTTTTTCTTATATTTTTTTAAATAAAAATCTGGTATTTAGTATAAGCATTTTTCAATAACCAGAGAATCTTTGGAATTTTTCTAATCTCCCTACTCAAAGAATCATAACTTTTTTCACTTTAGAATAATGTAATCTGGGATACAGAAAAATGAATGCTGAACTTTCCATAGTAAATGATGGGGAAGAACAAGATTTTTGTACACTCCACTAAAATGTCATTATATTGCTTCTTCATATTGCAACCAGCAAACAGAACATAATATCCCATGGCCTTGAAAGAGTTATTCTGGGAAATGAATGCTAAAATAACCCAAAGAAGTGCCGTTCTATATTCCCACAGTAGGAAACAAATTCAATCAAAGTATCTGTAAAGCAAAAACCAAAATGATTATTCATTTCTTTCCTTGTTTAAGAAACACACCGACTACTGCTCTAGCCCTCCCTCCAACCCTGATGCCAGTAATTGCAAATTCAGATTTACCACACAGTCTCTGACCTATAGCTATACCCAAAGAACAACCACATCCAAGACACAGAATGAAAGCCAAAAATAATGAAGACCTCTGTATCTGAAAAGATTCTTATTTAAGATCTCAGGTGAGCCTATAGGATTGTAGACTCAGGCAATCAGACATTCAGTTCCTTTTCATTTGCCTTGTATTTCTTGAAGTTCTACCAAGAAGTGCTCCAACAGAGAGTAAACAGAGATGACTGCTTAAACAGCATCTTTACTCCACAGGAAAAAAATCTGTAAATAGCATTTCAATTCCTATATAGATTTCACTGTGGGTCTGAATTAGGCCTAAAATTGATAGATGTTAAATATGAAACTTTTCTGAAAGCAGAGAGAAGTCATTAAATCTTATAATATTTAATTTAGTTAATATTGATAAATATTGATTAGATTAAACATTTGCTGCTGGTGTGAGACACAGCTACTCGAAATCTGTTGGCTTCTTTAATTGCAAGCTTTATTAACTGGGTCAGCCTAACTTTAAGAAATGGGAATCATTCAAAAGATACCAAAGGCTGCTGAATGGAAGGAAGGCTGCACACCAGACTTACTAATGGGCAGAAGAAGCAAGGCAGCTTTGTGGAAGCTCAGAGGTAGCCACAATGGTTTAATAATATAAAATACTATTATTAGGATAAAACTAACCAGTATTGTCTCTTTGTTTCTCCACTGAGTATAAAATTTCCAGGGAGGGGGCATCTAATTGGATTAGTTTGGGTTACATTGCCTGTCCTTTGGCTAGGAAAAGGAAAGATTCTTAATTATAGTCCAAAGAGTAAGAAATAATTCCCCAAATGAAATTCAAGTTGCCATTAGAAAGGAGAAGTAAATGCTGAAAGCCAAAAGGCAATGAATGTTTAATACAGCTTTTTACTCATTTGGTATGTTTTACCAGTCGTGTTTCATTTGTATTATCTTGTTTAATCCTTTTTATAAGCCTAGTACTCATACTTTTGTAATCCACATTTTAAAGGCAAGAAAATTTCTGATACAAACTAATGATTTATTGTCTTAGCATAGTGAAGGATTTGAATTTATTAGTAAGTGAGTCTTCAGCCTACAGATCAAGCTTTATAAACAGACCTGTGTCTTCTTGGTTTGTAGGGAAGAGATTAAGTGGAGAAAAAGCTTCACAAGTTCTCTAGTTACATAGTGACTGCCATCTGGAGATGCTAATAATCCCAATTCCAGGAATGAAATGAGATAATGATTGTAATGTGCCTGGGAAACTTTAAAGCAGGGCTTCTTAACCTTGCATAACTGACATTTCAGTTTTCAGACCAGACAACTTTTTGTTTGGGGGACAGGATAGTCCTTTTCAGATGTTTATCAGTATCCCTGGCCCCTACCCAGTAGATGCCAGTGGCAGCCACTCCCTAGTTGTGACAACCAAAATGACTGACTCCAAAATCACCATTTTTCTCAATAACATATCTCCAACACTAAGGTGTGTTCTATGTCAAAGATTTATTTTTTCAAGACGCCCATACAAAGTATTCTGAACACTTTTCAGTTGCCCTCTCCCCCTTCCTATCCCATTCTTACCCCACCCCGCCACTTTTTTGAATTCGTCTTTGGGGAGCAGGGGCTTACCACTAGTCATGATATGGATATAAAATATCCTCCCTCGAAGCTCATGTGTTAGTACAGCCAGGCTTGGAGATGGGACATGGCTAGACTAGGTGGGTCACTGGGGAGTCTGGCCCTGGGGACTGTGTCTGTCCCTGACCTCCTTCCATTCTCTCCCCACTTCCTAGCTGCCATGAGGTTGGAGTGGCTTTTCCTCCACCATGGCCTATCACCAAGTTGTTTCTAACTTGGAGCTGATCAGTCATGGACTGACCTTTGAAACTGTGAGCTCCAAATCTTTCTTCCTCTAATTGTGCTTGTCAGGTATATTGATTACAACAGTGAAAAACAAACAAACAAACAAAAACCCTGACTAAAACACCATTAAATAGGATGATCTTTCCAGTTTCTTCCATCTCGTAGGAGTTAATCAATGTCTTTTACTCTGACATGGCCAGAGCTAATAATCAGCTGATACTAATGCAACCTTACCAGTTTGTCATAGGTCAGATGCTTCCAAGTAAGATGGAGATTCATGTGAAGGAAACTCATTAGGGAATACACAGAGGATCAACACCTATGGGAGAAGAAGGAAATATAATTGTGCTGAGAGAGAAGTTGCAATACAGTTTCCCGAGGGCTTCAGCTAATCCCCTAGCAATGTCTTAGCATCATTGCATGTCATCTTGCTAGGGTTAAATCCTATGAGAGAATGTTCCCTTATCAACAAACTCCCTATTCTCCAAACTTATATTCTATTTCCCTTTGATCCAGCACTCTCATACATAATCTCCTGCCTCCTGTTGGTACATTTTGACTAGGTCCTATAGTTCCTTTAAGCTGTAGCCCCTTTCTTTTTTTCCAAGTTGGATTATGATGTAATTCAATCCATGGACTTGGTCTGGGAGATAGATGAGAAGGTAGAGATAGATCCTGAGCAACAAAGGAATCCTAGTCTCTAGGTAGGAGTATGATACAGAGCAGAGTTTAATAGAGCTTATTGCTGGATAATTATTTGAATGACTTAAAGTATCTTATTTATATCACTTTGTTTTTAAGTTCTTTTTAAAATATTTCTTTAATTATATGTCTATCATATTTGAAGAGCAATATACAGGATGTACCAGTACATAAAAATATTATCCAAATGAAAATATTTGGATTATTCTTCCAGGCTAATAATTACAGAAATGAGGCAGGACAAAGGGAAGAATTATAGAATATATATTATTATAAGTAGGTATTAATATGGTAGTCTCATGTCTCGAGACTTTCTATTCCAAAATTTTTAGTAAATAAGTATTATTTTCACATAGACACAATATTCATAGATGCAGAGTTCCTATTTCAAGATTTTTTTATTAGTATTAATTTTTTTTATTATTCGTACATTGTAAGCAGATATCTTTGTTAGGTAAAAATTGAAAACGACATATGTGCCCACTTTTCTCATTTGACCCCTTCCCCCAATTCCCACCCTGCTCCCTCGCCCTCCCTCCCTCTCAGGATCAATTTAGTGAGAAACCTTGATGTACATTAGGGTGTCCCCGCCCCCCATCAATCCCTTTCGGTTAAATCAACTTCTTTGTTTATCGAGGGTTTCTCCTTTTCCATCTGAAGACCCTCTTATGCCCCATCTTCTCCCTAGCATCCGCATATTAGGGAGAACATATGCTTCCTTACTCTTTGTGACTGGCTAATCTCACTTAACATAATTTTTTTCAGTTGCATCCATTTCCCTGCAAATAACATGATTTTGTTCTTCTTTATGGCTGAGTAAAATTCCATTGTGTACATATCCCATAGTTTTGTAATCCATTCATCTGTGATTGGACATCTTGGCTGCTTCCATAGTTTGGCTATTGTGAATTGTGCAGCTATAAACATAGATACACATGCGTTGGTCTGATAGTTTGGTTTCTGTTCTTTTGGGTAGATACCCAGAAGTGGTATTGCTGGATCATATGGTACGCTCATTCCCATTTGTCTGAGGAGCCTCCATACTGTTTTCCAAAGTGGTTGCACTAGTTTGCAGTCCCACCAACAATGTATTAGAGTTCCCACTTCTCCACATCCTCGCCAGCAGTTATTGTTGCTCGTGTTTTTGATGATTGCCATTCTGATTGGGGTTAGGTGAAATCTCAAGGTGGTTTTGATTTGCATCTCTCTGATTGCTAATTATGTGGAACATTTCCTCATACATTTATTGGCCATTTGTATTTCTTCTTCTGTGAAGTGTCTATTTAGATCCTTTGCCCATTTTTAAATTGGGTTATTTGTTTTCTTGGTTGTGATTTTCTTGAGTTCTTTGTATATCCTAGATATTAGACCTCTATCTGTAGAGTAACAAAAATATTCTCCCACTCTGTAGGCTCTCTGTTGAGGTTCTTGACAGTTTCCTCTGCTGCACAGAAACTCCTCAGTTTAATGCAATCCCATGTATTGATCTTCCTTTGAGTTGCTTGTGCTTTGGAGGTCTTGTTGAGAAAGTTTTTACCTGTGCCTATGTGTTGAAGTCCTATGCCCTCTTCAAGTAGCTGCAAGGTCTCTGACCTAACTTCCAAGTCTTTGATCCACCTTGAGTTGACTCTTGTGCAGTGTGAGAAAGTGGGATTTATTTCCATTTTCCTGCATATGGTTAGCCAGTTTTGCCAACACCATTTGTTAAAGAGGCTATCTTTTTTCCAGTGTATGTTTTTGCTCCTTTGTCAAAAATCAGTTGACTGTAGACGTGTGGATCTGTTTCTGAGTCTTCTATTCTGCTCCATTGGTCTATGTGTCTGTTTTTGTGCCAATACCATGCTGTTTTTATTACTGTGGCTTTGTAGTAGAGTTTAAAGTCAGGTATTGTGATACCTCCTGCATGCATGGTTCTTGTTGCTAAGAACTACTTTGGCTATCCTGGGCTTTTTGTTTTTCCAGATGAATTTAAGGACTGATTTTTCTATGTCTGTGAGGAGTACCTTTGGTAATTTCATGGGTATTGCATTGAATCCGTAAATCAGTTTTGGGAGGATGACCATTTTGATGATATTTATTCTGCTTATCCAAGAGCATGGTAGATTCTTCCATCTTCTAAGGTCTTCATCGATTTCTTTCTTCAACTTTTTATAGTTTTCCTTATAGAGGTCTTTTACCTCTTTGGTTAGGTTTATCCCTAAGTATTTTATTTTTCGGGGTGCTATTGTGAGTGGAATTGTTTTCTGGATTTCTTTTTCAGTGAATTTATGGTTGGCATACAGAAAAGCTTCCGATTTTTTAGGATTGATTTTGTATCCAGACACTTTGCTGAATTTGTTGATCAGTTCTATAAGTCTTTTGGTTGAGTTTGTTGGGTCTTCTAAGTATAATATCATGTCATCTGCAAAAAGGGATAGTTTTAGTTCTTCCTTCCCTATTTTTACCCCTTTGATTTCCTTCTCTTGCCTTACTGCTCTGGCTAGAGTCTCAAGTACTATATTGAATAGAAGAGGTGATAATGGACATCCTTGTCTTGTTCCTGTTTTTAGTGGGAACTCTTGCAGTTTCTCTCCATTTAATATGATATTGGCTGTGGGCCTACTGTATATTGCCTTTATAATGTTGAGGTACATTCCTTCTATTCCAATTCTCTGAAGTACTTTTAGCATGAATGGGTGTTGGATCTTGTCAAATGCTTTTTCAGCATCAATTGAGATGATCATGTGGTTTTTGTCTTTAAGTTTGTTTATGTGGTGAATTACATGGATTGTTTTTCGTATGTTGAACCAGCCTTGCATCCCTGGGATTAACCCGACTTGGTCATGGTGTATAATTTTCTTGATGTGGTTTTGAATGCGCATTGCTAATATCTTGTTTAGCAGCTTTGCATCTAAGTTCATCAATGATATAGGCCTATAGTTTTCTTTTCTTGAGCTGTCTTTATTTGGCTTTGGTATTAAAGTGATGTTGGCTTCATAGAATGTGTTTGGGAGGGTCCCGTTTCTTTCTATTTCATGGAATAGTTTGAGGACTATTGGGATTAGCTCTTCTATAAATGTTTTATAGAATTCACTTGGAAAACCATCTGGCCCTGGGCTTTTGTTTGATGGTAAACTCTTTATTGCTGTTTCTATCTCTTTGATTGTTATTGGTCGGTTTAAGTTTTCTATATCTTCTTGACTCAATTTAGGAAGGTTATATGTGTCTAGAAATGTGTCAATTTCTTCTAGATTTTCCGTTGTGTTGGAGTATAGTTTTTGAAAATAGTTTCTGATGATCCTCTGTATTTCCATACTGTTGGTGGTAATATCACCTTTTTCATTTCTTATTTTGGTTATTTGGGTTGATTCTCTCTTTCTTTTGGTTAGTTTGGCCAATGGATTGACAATAGTGTTTTAGGCTCTACCAGTGCACCAATTCTCATCCTTGAACCCTTTTCTCTTGACAGTTTGGTACCTGTATGACTAGTGTAGAAAAGAGGAGAGCCACCAAGGGCAGAGTCTTGAAATTGGAAAGATGGGGAAGCCGGTTTTTAGGTAAGAAGAAGAAATGTAAGAAAAGGTTTTCCTGAAATCCTTTCATGCTTCTTACCTAAGACACACAATTTTTTCAAATAATTAGACTTTGAAAAAATAAATAAGTGGTGTGTTAGGGTTTGCCAGAGAAACAGCCAGTAGAGAAACCCCCCTTCTTAACCTTTTGTTCTAGTCAGATCTTCAATTTATAGGATATGGTGTGCCTACATTGGAGAAGGCAATCCAATTTACTGAATCAAATGTTAATCTCATCTAGAACTATCTCACAGACACATCCAGAATAATCTTTAGTTAAATATCTGGGTTCCCCACAGCCCCGTCAAGTTAGTACATAAAATGGATGATTTATAAAATTAACCACTGTGGTTATGTAATGGTTTGTTGCATAAATTCATTTAATATGTATGTACTGAACCTCTGTCATATGATTAATCCTTTGACTAAAATAAAAAAAAATATGAGGTAATTGTTTTTCCCTTGAGGGACACAGCATACAGACATCCTATTGTAAGTGTACACCAGGACTGGGGCTCAGAGGAAAGACATTATACACAAATTAGAATTCTATCATCTATCCCCTGCCAAATTTGCCCCTTCACAAGACTTTCCTGTCCCAATAAATGGTACTAGTTACATAAACCCAAATCCGGCAAGTCATCCTCTTTCTACAACCCACATATAGTCTTCTGATAAGACTGACAAAATATTATTGAATTCAACTCATTGCCCATTGCAGTTTCTCTAGCCCGAGCCACTGTGGTCTTTCACCAGGTGAGATATGCCTTCAGACTATCACCTGTGTCATTTATCACTATTTCCACTTCTATGTCATAAGACCAAGCCTCCATCATCTTTCCCAGGGCTACTTGCTTCCGTTCTTGACCTCACCCCTACCCCCACTGCAGTACACTTCCCATACAGCAGCTAGTGACCTTCTCCAAGCATAAATAGGCCATCCTTTTACCATACTTGAAGTCTTCCAAAGGTTTTTCAAATGTCGCCTCTTCAGGAAGGCCATCCATAACCATCCTAGGTAAAATAACTCCATACTGTTCTTCCTGCACCTGTCATGCTCTACCACTAGTGCCTTACTTTGTCCTAGCTCTTACTAGTGACTGAAATTATCTTATTTACCCTTTCAAAGGGTAGTGGTCTATTCCCCAACCCTCGAAAAAGCATGTAGTGCTTTAGAAGAGAAGAGGTATGTGTTCCTAATACATACAATAGTACCTGATATTTTGTAGGTGTGGAATAAATATCTGCTGGATAAATGAGTGGAAGTCACAGCAAGGAATGAGCCTTGGGTGATTTCTTACTGCAGTAGTTGCTCTTTTCAGAGTAGTCTGAGAAAAAGCTGTACTTGTTCTGTTACTTTCTTTTATGAAAGACTCCATGCTTTGTGTCTGCATCTCATATGTCAATTTTATGTCAAAAAAAAAAAAATGTGTTGGTGTGGTCCTCTGCTGTCATCTTATGCTGCTAGCAGGCTTCTGTCTCCAACATAACCATGAGTGTTGCTTGTCACTGGCAGATGACGATAATTTTCAATTCATGAGAAAATAATAAAAGGTTCTCAGTTCTAGGGTACTCTAGGATTTTTCATAATGTTTTCAATGAAATAAATTAACTCCTTTCATTTTATGGAAATACTCTGAATGTCATTAAAAACACACATGTGTGTGACCATATTTCAATACTTAACATCTTGTGTTGATCTTTTTTTGTTGTTGTTTTAATCTACTGTCAACCACATTTGCCCAGCTAGACCACCCATATTATGTTTCTATGGTGCATTGCTTCATGGAGAGGTTCTTTTTTCTAATTGATTTTCCTACCTTGTGTACAAATGTCTGTTTTATACTTACAAAGGAAAAAGTACCATACTAAGTACAAAGGTTTATACCTCATTCAATATTAACAACTCTTTTTTTTTTTTTCCTAAGAGAAAAACTCGACTCTCTATAATTAACTTTGGAATCTGGTTTTAAAGAGGAATAAGTACATTCTGGGTTAGAATCAGAGGGAGCATGAATATATTCTCTTAAGGAATTTAGTTAATGCCACTTTCCTATTTCCTACATTTCCTTGTCAGTGTCACTTTTTTCAAGCAACATATATTTACCGAGACCAGCTATCTGGTTAGCTCTGGCTCAAATCATTTGCTACATGTTTTTTAAATAAAGTTTTATTGGAACAGAGACACATTCATTTGTTTTTGTATTATCTATGGCTGCTTGCATGCTATAGCAGCAGTTGAACAACTATAGTACTGATCATATGGCCCTCAAAGCTTAAAATATTTTTTATCTGGCCTTCTACAAAGTTTGCCAACCCCTGGTATATAAAGCATGACCCCTACCCCTATAGGGTTTAGGAACTAATTGGGTTGTTTCTAAAATATGAAACAATTAATGAAGCAATAACTGTATTATACTGTAGAGATCAGATACTAGAATGACTATTGGTTGAGAAATCTCATTAATAGAGGAGCTAATTAGGTAAGTATGTTGAAGTACAGAACAATTTCTGTGTGTGTGTGTGTGTGTGTGTGTGTGTGTGTGTGTGTGTGTGTGTGTGATTGAATCTAGGGGCATTCTACCTCTGAGCTATTTATTACCTCTGAGCTACCCCCAGCCCTATTTATTTTTTTCATTTGGAAACAGGGTCTCACTAAGTTGCTAAGGGCCTCCTTAAATTGGTGAGGCTGGTTTCAAGCCTGTGATCTTCCTGTATCAGCCTCCCAAATACTGAGATTATAGTATAGGCCGTGTGCCATCACCTCTAGCTCGGAATAATTTCTAAAATTGCCTTTCTTCCCTCATTCTATAGTTTGTTTTGTTAGAGTCCTAGCTGTATTATAAAATTAAAAGATATTCAAAACATTGTTAGCTAAGCTTTTCCCAGCTGTACAGTCTCCAAAATTCCTGGGAGAAATACAACAGGACATCTTGGGTTGGCACATTGTTTGGATCCATGTCCAGTACATCTCAGATCCTCAGCTGTAGTTTGAATAGAGGAAAGAATCTGAAAACCTTAGAGGAAGGAAAATTCTGTGCAGTTACATAGTGACAACTAATGTTATTGAGTATTCATAACATACTATGCTAAAATAGTGTTTCTCAATAAAAAATATCCTGATATATTTTCAGATTAAGTGGTAATGAGCATGTATACTACTCACATATGGCATATTATAAAGCTTTATATAAGTTTTTATTGTCACTGCTTGAAAATTGTATATTTTCTTCCAGAGATGGTGCTAATTATACTAATATGCATGAAAGTTAGAAAAGTAGATAAAATGACCCTTTGTTTACATCACACTCTGGATTAGATATTAAGAAAACATCTATAGTTAGGGCATCAGTTCATAATCATTTAAAACTAGCTATTGCTTTATCAACAGATACATTCTTTTTATTTTGTTATGCCAATTATTAGTAATAAACCATCAATGTCTTCACTAGAAATTATACTATATAAAATTACATCTATTCGGAAACTTATTTTTATAAAAATTTACTAAAATTTTATTAGTATAAATTCTAAAAACACCACTCAAAGAATTTTCACAAAGGAAGCATACTTGAGTAAATGGTACCCAGGTCTAGACACAGAGTTACCAGCTTCCTCCCCCACAGGTATCACTACCTCTTTCCGCTCACTCCCCCCAAAATTCACTCTCTTGCCATAAAGGACAAGTTGAAGACTAATCAAAAAGAGTTGCATCAAGATATATGATTTCAATGCACCAAAAAAAAAATAAAAAAGTTAGCATATTCTCTTAATAAGCCCACAGCTGTCTTTTGAGAGAAATCTGACATTTTAAGAGAATAGTCTTCTGACACTGAAGCATTTCATGCTAAGCATGTCAAAGTGCTTTCTGTATCATCAGTAATGTGCTTGGACATGTTTAGTATGAAAGCCTTCAGAGCAGACAGTTATTTTCCTCTTCTTAAAATAGAGAGTGAGACAGAGTTTAAGTACCTGAAAAGTTCATGATTTAAAAACAAAACAAAAGACATCAGTCTACTGAGGTTTCACTAAACTGCTCATTAGTCAGCCATGCAAACTTTCCTAGACATGGAAATGTGAAAAATGAATTTTAACAAATTAACTCTTGGTGTGTCACTACCCCATGCATCAGGTATTTTTGCATTTTTTGCTCATTTTTTTATCTATGATAAAATTCTTATATCCCCTATTTTCTCTCCTCCAAAGTCTGTGCTAATCTACACTCACAATTATGTTATTTTCTTTTTCTCTAAATGACGTAAGAAAACGCTTTCAAAGACTTAATTTCCTATTTGTTGGGGTTATTTCACCATCTTAATTTCTCCTTGTTTCACTTCATATTATATGTTTTAAAATTAAAACAAACCAAAAAGAATGTCATTAGGATTCTCACTCCCAAGTGTTTATTTTGACATTTTGATGCAAGGCCTCAATTATGGGCTGAAATGTCAAAAGCTCAAGAGGAAAGCAAGACTGTTATGGGCAAGCTTGAGATTTTGAATTCAGGAGTGTTTATGTATTCCCAATGGAGTGTCCAAGGCCCATATGTCACTTCCAACACACTTTAACAAACTGCCTTTTCCAGTCTTCTTTTTTTTTTTTTTTGTAAGTAGCATATTATTTTGTATGTGCACATCTTTCAATAGCTATCTCTTCCCTTTCAACTGCCCTTTGAGTTACTAAAGAAAAGTTCTCAAATTTGGGTTATGCTTCTGTTCAGCATTTCATGGTGCATATTTACACAATGTAGTTGTATTTTTTGAAATTTTTGGAATTACAAATGAATTATAAGGGGATACTATGCATCTATTTAAAAGAATGATGCTTACCTATATTTGTTGTTATGATTGCAAAATCACCTGAATTCTATGAACCTGTCTGTTTAAATACTTTTTGCTCTATCTCTCTGTGTATATAAGTATTGCAAATTATATTTAAATAAAAGACAAAGGCAGTTGACGATCTTTTTTGAGAGGTGGGATTAGGAGAGATTATGCTTCCTGCTTTATACTTCTTTGTTTAAATATATGATATACTGATTATGTCTTAGCTTTTAAAATAGAAAGCCAATTTAAACAGTTTGTTGTGTGTATCGTTTTATATGTCCAGTATTTCAACACTTTTTCTTTAAGTTTTAAAAGTACGCTTGGAGTCCTCTCCAGAGATTTAGCTAGAACAGCACACAGTTTGACACCAGACAGGCCTTCTCTTCAGGGTGGGCCTCTTCATCTTTTGAAGTCCCAAACATGGAACAGGGACAAAAGCTGTGCACCATGCCCTGTTCAGATTTCTAACTCACAGAATCGTGTGTATACCAAATGGTTTTACACCACTGAATTCTGGGGTAATTTGATTTGTCACCATGGTAACAGGTGCATGTTCACTTCTCTTTAACTCAGAGATGGATGAGGAAGCACGTGCAGAAAAGAAAAGATTATTTTTCAGAGATAATACTATATTTTCACAGCGGGATTTGGATTTTAAATACACAGAGAAGAGTGACTAGAGGACTGGTTAATGAAAAGACAAAATACTGTCTTATGTACATTTCAGAGATTTTACATTATTCCCCCCCCCGTGGTTTTTAGTGTGTGTGCGCGTGCACGCACATGTGCGTGGGGTACTGGGGCATTCTACTTCTGAGCTCCACCCTCAACCCAATTTTTTATTCTTTATTCTGAAACAGGGTCTCACTAAGTTGTGGAGGGCCTCACAAGTTGTGGAGGCTGGCTGTGATCCTCCTGTCTCAGCCTCCCAAGTGCTGGGATTACAAGCATGCACCACCATGCCCAGCTTTTAATATACTTTTATTGGTATATTATAATTATACATCATAGTGAGATTCAAAGTGATACATTCATACATGCACTTATCACTTGAGTTTGTCTCTCCACCTCCTACCTTAGTCCTCCCTCCCTGTACATGTTAGTGAAGTTGGTACCTTCCTATATGGAAATAACATTATTTGAAATGTTTCTTTCATCAAGCCTCCTTTTTCCTCTCTCCACCTCCTCCCCAATCCCCTTCCACTATTTTACTGGCTTCTGTCCTCATTTTCTATTTTCTCTTTAGCTTCCACATATCAGAGAAGACATATGACCCTTGACTTTATGAGACTAGGTGATATTGCTTAGCATAATATTCTCTAGTTCCACCCATTTTCCTGCAAATGTCATAATTTTGTTCATTTGTATGACTGAGTAAAATTCCATTGTGCATATTCATTTATTTGTTGGTGGACACTTAGGTTGTTTCCATAATTTGGCTATTGTGAATTGTGCTGCTATAAAATGGATTTATATGTATGACTATAATATTTTAACCTTAATTATTTTGGAAAGATAATGAGGAGAGGCATAGATGGGTTATATGGGAATTCCATTCCTAGTCTTTTGAGGAACCTCTATGTTAATCTCCATAGGGGCTGTAGTAATTTGCAGTCCCACCAGCAGTGTATACAAGTGCCTATTTCCCCACATCTTCATCAGCATTTATTATAATGTGCATTCTTTTTTATATTTACTTAACTTACCCCTTTAATAGTTATTTTCTATTTTCTAAGATGCCAAACAAGCATAGTTAGCTTTCTAAAAAAATTTTTTATTGGTACATTGTAATCATACATCTTTGTTAGGTGCAAACTGGTAAAGGCATACATGCACACATTTCTCATTTAACCCTTCCCCAATTCCCACCCCACTTCCTTGCCCTCCCTCCTTCTCAAGTTCAGTTTAGTGATTGACTTTGATATGTTTGTAAAAGTACATCATGTGTATTAGGGTGTCCCCCCTCCCTCCATCACCTTCTGTTAAGTCAAATTCTTTGCTCATCTAAGGTTTTTCCTTAGTGATTGCCATTCTAAATGTAGTTATATGGAATCTCAGTGTAGTTTTGAATTTCATTTTCCTAATTGCTAGTAAGGTTGAACATTTTTATATATTTGTTGATCATTTGTATTTCTTTTAAGAAAAAAAAGAGATTAGCCAAATAGGACCAATAAAATCAACACGAAATTAAAAGTAGAATGAGCCATTAATAGGCTACTTACAGATCAGGAAGGAAATACTAATATTAATATTAATAAATTAGTTATAATATACTTTAAAAAGTTTGTTAACAATTGCATGTTTTATCAAATATCTTAGCAAAATGAGGAGTCTCTCATAGCACACAATGTCCCCCCACATAATATAAGATTCTAAAACTATGTACTCAGGAAGTAATATTTAATTCCCATCAAATATTATTTTTGTTAAGTCATAAAAAAGAAATATCTAGTCAGTTCAATTACCTATTTTTATTGGGTTATTTGTTTTTAGCATTAAGTTTCTAATAATCTCAAATTATTCTAGATATTAGTACTCTATCAGAGGAATAATTAGCAAAGATTTTCTTCCATTCTATAAGCTATCTCTTCAGGCTATTTATTTTTTCATTTGCTATGCAGAAGCTTTTTAATTTGATGGCATCCTATTTGTCAATTCTCTGTTTTATTTAATTCTTCTGCTTGCAAAAGCACAAAATTAGCAAGGCCTTAAAGAAACTAGCTTAGAGTATTCAGTGCATTGCATTACAATACCTGACTTCAAACTATTCTACAAAGCCACAGTAATAAAAACAGCATGGTACTGGCACAAAAACAGACACATAGACCAATGGAGCAGATAGAAGACTCAGAAAAAAACAAAACAAAACAGAAAAACCCACACACTTACAGTCAACTGATTTTTGACAAAGGAGCCAAAAAACATACACTGGAAAAAAGATAGCCTCTTCAACAAATGATGTTGGCAAAACTGGTTAACTCTATGCAGGAAAATGGAAATAAACCCCACTTTCTCACCCTGCACAAGAGTCAATTCAAGATGGATCAGAGACCTGGAAGTCAGGCCAGAGACCTTGCAGCTACTTGAACAGGGCATAGACCCAACACTTCAACACATAGAAACAGGTCCAAACTTTCTCAACAAGACCCCAAAGGCACAAGCAACTCAAAGGAAGATCAATACATGGGATTGCATTAAACTGAAGAGCTTCTGTGCAGCAAAGGAAACTATCAAGAACCTCAACAGAGAGCCCACAGAGTGAGAGAAAATTTTTGCCAGCTATTCCTCTAATAGAGGACTAATACCTAGAATATACAGAGAATTCAAGAAACCCACAGCTAAAAAAACAAATAACCCAATCAAAAATGGACAAAGGATCTAAATAGTCGCTTCACAAAAGAAGAAATACAAGTGGCCAATAAATGTACAAGGAAATGTTCAACAGCAGTCAGAGAAATGCAAATTAAAACTACCTTGAGATTTCATCTAACCTCAATTAGAATGGCAATTGTCAAAAATACAAACAAAAACAAATGCTGGTGAGGGTGTGGAGAAGTGGGAACCCTAATACATTCTTAATGGGATTGCAGATTAATACAACCACTTTGGAAAACAGTATGGAGGATCCTCAGATGAATGGGAATGAACCTACCATATGATCCAGCAATACCACTTCTGGGTATCTATCCAAAGAATGGAAACCAAACTATCAGACCTATGTATTTATATCACAATTCACAATTGCAAAACTATGGAACCAGCCAAGATGTCCATCAACCAATGACTGGATTATTAAACTATGGGATATGTACACAATGGAATTTTACTCAGCCATAAAGAAGAACAAAATTGTGTCATTTGCAAGAAAATGGTTAGAACTGGAAAACATTATGCTAAGTGAGATTAGTCAGTCACAAAAAGTAAAATATCATATGTCCTCCCTAATATGAAGAAGCTATGGAGAAAGTGGGTCATAGGAGAGTCTCTAGAATGAAGAAGGAGAAACCCTAAATGAGCAAAGAAGTCAACCTAACTGAAGGTGATGGGGTGGGACGGGGGAACACCCTAATGCACACAAACTTATCAAAATCAATCACTATGCTTGAACATTAGAAGGAGGAAATGGAGTGGGAGTTGGGAAAAGGCTAAGTGAGTGATGTGTGCGTGTATGCCTGTACCTCATCAAGATGTATGATTACAATGCTCAAAAAAAATATAAAAAAAGAATTGTCAATAGCCAAACTAATGGAAGTCACTAAGCAATTAATTATAAGTAGGCCAGATTTTCTCTGTGGTTCATCAAGAACTAAATACAAGAACTAAATTAGCTAACAAGCCAATGGAATGTTAAGAAAATTCATCTATGAATTATATTTTTAATTATGAAAGTATGCCTCATGAGATTAGTCAGTCACAAAAAGTAAAACATCGTATGCTCTCTCTCTAATATGCAGAAGCTAGGGAGAAAGTGGGCCATAGAGGGACTCTAGACAAAGAAGGAGAAACCTTAGATAAGCAAAGAAGGTGACCTAACAAAGTGATGGGATGGAGGAAGAGAGAAACACCCCAGTGTACATGATGTACAATTATAAACATATCAAAATCAATCACAAACTGAACACGAGAAGGAGGGGGGGAGAGAATGGGGTGGGAATTGGGGAAGAGTAAAGGAATACTGTGTGCATGTATGCCTCTAACAGCTTGTACCTCATTAAGATGTATGATTACAATGCACCACTAAATAAATGAATAAATGAATGAATGGATAAATAAATAAAATACTACCAAGTCTACTTTGCAACACTCCACAATTTTTTTAAAGCTCAGGAAAATCATTAATGTCTCTTAGCTTTCATTTGCTAACATTACTGCACTGTCTCATTTTTGGAAAAGCCTTTTAGAATCAGTTGAAGCACAACATGGGAATATTTTCCATCTTAATGAGAGAAGCCCAGTATATGATTAGAAGTGTTACTGTTTAAGTTATACTTCCTAGATTAAAACTGAGCTTTGTTATTTGTAGAAGTGTAAACTTAGGCAAGTATTTCTCTGGGCTTCAGTATATTCATCAACAGAATGGAGATCCAAATTCTACCTACTTTATGTAGGACTGTTGTGAACTCAATGAGTTAGCACATGTGAGGTGCTTAGAACCTTGCCTGGGATATAGCCAGTTAATTCTCACTATTTGCCATTAATTTGTTGTTGTTGTTATTGTCGTTGTCATCATGATTGTTGGGATGAGTTTTCCTAACTTTATGGTTTTGACAAGAATGTCTTTGTTACTACCCATTCTGTCTGAAAATGGTTACTAATTTAAATACTTCTTTGTTCCAAATAGATTTGTGACAGGTCAAAAAAATGTACTGTTAAAAACAACAGTAAATAAAAAACATTGAATAATGAGAGTGAAGCTGATGGAGATATAGTCTAAATATGTATGTGCCAGAAGGTCCTGTGTGCTTCTAGAGTTGTTCTGCTGAGTCACTTGGAGTTTCCTACCATATTTTATCCATGATATTCGTAGCTTTAAGTTAATTAGGAATCTTACATTTCTTTCCAGACATAGTAAGTTAACCCTGTTTGTGTAGGCAAAATTTCGTTCCTATACTTTTAAATCCATCTTTACTATATATTTTAAAACATTTCAGTGTTGTTTTCTTCTGTTTCACTCTTTAGCTTAAAACCTGAAATGCTCTATGTAACAGAGAAAAGAAAAGGTGCTTGCCGATGCAAGAGAAACTATTTTTTCCTATCTTTATGTTCAGGTAATCAGTATAACTTGATCATTATAATTGTTTTAATTTTACTTTTTACCAGTCATAAACTCTTTAGCTATTATAGGATATTATATCCCATTGGTTGTTTTTCAGCTCTCAAATTAAAATTTCCAACTCTCCTGAAATTTCAATCTTAACATTTTGAGTTTGTTCTCAAATTCTTGTGTTTAAAATCTAAAAACTATGCCGGGCGTGGTGGCGCACGCTTGTAATCCCAGCATTCGGGAGGCTGAGACCAGAGGATCCGGGTTCGCGGCCAGCCTCAGCTACCTAGTGAGGCCCTCCGCAACTTAGTGAGACTCGGTTTCAAAATAAAGAATAAAAAATTGGGCTGGAGGTGTAGCTCAGAGGTAGAAAGCCCCTGAGTTCAATCCCTAGTACCACAAAAAAATAAAAAATAAAAAATAAATAAATAAAATCTAAAAACTAAATTTTTATTGTTGTAATAGTAGATATGTACAATGTAAAGTTGTTACCTTTATCCTTTGGCATTTATATTTGCTTCTTTGTAACAGAAGCTAAAAATAATGACATAAGCAAATCCATAAGTGGGCAGTTCAGAACTGATACAGAATGTAAACAAAGTTATAAAGGATTCCAGATCAAGGATTTTTTTCTATTCTTAGTACTGATTTACATCACTAAGGCTAAAAAATGACTCCTGGAGCTCCAACAAACACATTTGTGATGGTAGAGGAAAGAAAATTCAAAGAACAACAACAACAAAAGTGGTGCTAGGGATTGAATCCAGAGATATTCTACCTCTGAGTTATGCCGCCAGCTCTACTTTATTTTTTATTTTGAAACAGGTTCTCGCTAAGTTGCTGAGGCTGGCCTTGAATCTGTGATCCACTTATCCACCTGTCTCTGCCTCCCAAGTATTGGAATGACAGGTGTGCACCACACACCAGACTTCTGTCCCACTTTTTTTTTCGGTACTGGAGATTGAACTCAGGGGCGTTCTACCTTTGAGCTATACCCCCAGCCCTATTTTTTATTCTTTATTTTGAAACCAGGTCTCACTAAGTTGCGGAGTGCCTCACTAGGTAGCTGAGGCTGGCCGTGAACCCAGATCCTCCGGTCTCAGCCTCCCAAATGCTTCTGTCCCACTTTTAAGGTATTGGCTTGGAGATCCCATCCACTAACTTCTCATATTTAATTGACTTCCCTCACCTGGGAGTCTTGAGAATAATGTCTTGAGAATGAGCACATTGTTCCTAGAGTTAAACTGGAACTCCATTATTAAAGAAAGAAAGAAGAATGCATATTGAAGAGGTAACCAGCAGGCTTGCCATATTCCTCAGCTTTTTTGGGTTTAGTGGTTTTATTATTGTTGTTGTTAGTAGTAGTCGTAGTAATAGTAGTAGTAGTTATAGCAGCAGTAGTAGTAGTAGCAGCAGCAGCATTTTGTAGTACTAGGGATTGAATCCAGGGACATTCTACCTCTGAACTACACCCCCAGCCCTTTTTATTTTTTTTAGTTTGGAACAGGGCCTCACTAAATTACTGAGGGTCTTTTCTTGCTAAGTTTGCGGAGGCTGGAAGGAATCTGCAATCCTCCTGTCTCAGCTTCCCAACTACTGGGATTATTTGAGCATGTGCTGTTGCCATTACGAGGCATTAACATCCAGCATCAGCTTTCCTAAGTGAAAACAACCCTCCTTACTTGTGCACCAGAAGAAGGGATGCTAGGATTCTCTTACATTCCTAGATCCAGCTGCGAGGCGACAGGAATTTTAAGAGGACTGACATGGAGGGTGTTTTCCCACTTCGCTTCCTCAGCATAATAAATCTGTTTTAGAATGTACCAAGCAGATGATATTTTTTAAGGCTTCTGTGATCAAGTACACACCATAAAATCCTGAATGATTGAATGATGAAAAAGGGCAGCCTTGTTTATTTAAAAAGAGGGCAGGTTAAAGTCTCTTCACAGTTAACTTCCATGTAATGGAATGGTGCTTTCTTCCATTGGCTCAATTTTGGATCCTAAGGCAGTAGAATTCCTCTTGGAAGTCAGATATGCATCTGAGCTGTGGAGCAGGTTGCACCTGAGTCTTTCACCAGTCATACCAGTAGTGGAAATATGAAAATGAGCAAGCAGATTGACTGAGCCTAGAAAGCAATGCTCCACAAGGCAAGATCGGCACCCCACATTGCCTGTGTGAATGCTGTGCCTCTCTTTCATTATGAACCTAGTGGGAGTCTTATGTTGTTTTTATATGCAGTCCTTGAGGTTTACTGTTTCTTTAAGGCAGTGGTTTCTTTTATGTTGTATTTAATGTGCTAGTTTTTTTCTTAAATGCTTTTGTTGTATTTTCAGGGAGCCATTTGTATGTTACTATAAAGAACCTTCTACTGAATCTACTGTTTGTGAGCAGAAGATAATTATGTGGTTTAATGACTTTCTACAGGGCTTTTGGCACCTTGACAAGTTTTTGCGCCTGAGTAATGCAATGCAAGAAAGCTCTGCATATTTATAGCAAAACACATTTTGTGCCAAGGCCCCCAGACATAACTGAAGCTCTTATCTAAGAAGGTAGTGTAGTGTTGTGGTTTAGAGAATAGGTTTTAGTGTCATAGACACCTGGATTTAAGTCCTAGCCCTGTCACTTGGGCAAGTCATAAGCTCTCTGAGTCTCCACATGGTTGCCATGAGAATAACAATGCAATCGTACATGGTAGATGTTTCCCAGTGGTGCCCACTCCATGTAATCCCAAGCCCTGGAGTCTAGACTGGACCAAGTAAGCTGAGAAGATCGTGGCTGTCTGGGGTGCGCTCTCACTCTCTTGGTCCATCTCGCTTCCTCATTTTCTCTTGGGTTGCTTCCTTTGGAAGAAGCTAGCTTCCTTTTAATTAGGCATCCTTATGGAGGTGCTCACATAGGCTTTATTGGAAGTAAATATCTGAGGCATGTCAGTAGCCACTGAGTGAGCCCGGAAAGCAGATCCTTCCCCAGTTGAGCTTTGAAATGAAGTAGAACCTCAGCCTATACCACTTGGTTATAGCCTCAGCAGAGAACACGAGCCAGAGGTACTCTGGTAAACACTGACCAGTTTCAGTAATTATAGAAACTACGAGATGATCAATATATGTTGTTTCTTGTTTGAAGCTGCTACATTTTGGGATGATTACATGTGAATAGATAACGAATACAACACCTAGAGCTTCCACCTGTGTCCTAGCAGGTGTGAGCGCTACCAATCAGGAATATTAATACTGTTCTCAAAACAAGGAGAGGTCAGGCTCAGTTCAACAGTGTAGGATTATTATTCATCATAAATTGTAAAGTCACTTTAATGTGTGTATACAGAGTGTTCAGGAATAAGACTTGTGGGCAATCCCTTGCTTATTTTTATAGATGGAAGCACAGAAGACAAAATATCAGTCATGTGTGATTTAAAGATAGCATGGAAAGGCAAGAACCCAAAAGGTCATTCTTGTACCTCAAAATAAGATTAAGTTTAAATGGCTAAAGGTCAAAACAAAAGGAAAAAAGATAGTAATTGGCAGATATTATTCATTACATTGGCACATAGGATTGCTAAAATATTTTAAGTTGAGTTGTTACAAATACAAGAATTGCTGTTTGTTACTTGAATATTTTGTTACTATACAATATATATTTGGAATATATACATATATTTAGTTTCTAAAAGACCATCTTATAACTTGTACTAAACCATGATATTGAAACAAATAATGTAGAAATAGGATGTTCATGTTTTAGAACCATATGCCAAACTATGTTAAAAAAACCTTTATGTGTGATGTCATATTAAAATCAATATGCCTTGCCAGAGTCAAACTATCCCAGACTTGCAATAAATTTTTGTCATTGACCTCTAGAAAGTAGAACTCGGAACTTGCTTATTTGTAAGTAAATATAGTCTAAGATAGGATTTCTGTGTATGTACCATATAATTTCATATACCTTTACTTTTTTCTAAAGCTCTTAAATCTATGGCACTCTTCTGTTGATTGTTCTGGGTATTTTAGGTTTTCTTTGGAGGTTGTAATAATTAGTGAAGCATTTGTCATGAGAATTCTTCTTTCTTCACATTTGGTAAGTGCCACACAGGGATGCTTGCTAGAGAGTCTGGTGAGCGCCTGCTGTCTCGCTCACCACTCCAGCACATCCTTCCTTGGCCAGCTGCTGCTTCTTAACTCCTAAGATTGAGTGAGATTGTGTTCCAAGGTGGTATGCCAGCACTTGACAGTCTGGAATACATATTGGTTTATTCTGCCCAGATGACTGAGTGAAGAACAAAAGTGAGTATTTGAATATCCCATTTCCCAGTGGATTCTGTGGTACTTTGGGATAAAAAGGCAGAACTGCCCAAATATGTAGAACTTACTTTAGTTGATTCAAAAACAGAATTCACTTACCCTAAGACATCTTAAAACAAAACAAAAGAAAACAAAAAGAGTTTTCTTAGTTGTGGCCAATGGAGTTTAAAATCTTATACCCGTTTTTCATTTGCTCTAAAGCAGCATCTGTAATTCATCTTGTGCACGCTGGAAGGTTACACAGCTTCTTATATGTTGACATTTTTGAACTATCTAAATAGTCAGATAAATGTAAAATATACTTTAAAGTTATAAAGTATTCTCAAAGAGAATAGATAATGTGAACTCTGAATTGAAAGCCTTCCTGGAACATGGATGATGGCCTGTGATTCTTTTGGGGACGATGATAGGCATAAACTTTCTGGACTTAAAGTTCAAGATAGAAGCAGCTGGTACTGCCTTAGTTCAAACCACTACCCAGACTATATTGAATCTTTTACAGTCTCAGTTATTCTAAACATGCATTTTATGTAATACTGTTATCCAAAGTTGATTCAATTGAAGTCTCTTTCAACATGATTTACAGTAATGGCATAGTTATATTCCCAGAGAAGGGAATTCATGTCTAACCTTCAGCTTTACATACAATGTAGCCTCTCACATCAAATTTATTTATCTGAAAATACAAAGAAAAGATTGTTTTAAAAGAAAAACTCTTTATGGTAAATATACTAGTAGTAAAAATAGGTCCTAGAGAACCTGCATTCATGCAACCAGCAACATTACAAGTAAATCTCAATTTTCTATTTTTATACTTTTACTGGTACATTCTAATTATACATCATAGTGAAATTCAAAGGGATACACTCATACATTCACATATCACTTTTCTCAAGCTACAGTGATTTAAAAATTGAATTTAAGGATACAAAGGAAGAGGAAGATTGGTAGGATTTAGCACAACATATTGATATATAACAATATAAATACTTAGGACTCAAGCTGGGTGCAGTGGCACATGCCTTTAATCCCCATACTTGGGAGACTGAGAAAGGAGAATTATAGACTTTGAGAAAGGAGCAAGAAAGACTCTGTCTCAAAACAAAAAATTAAAAAAAAATAAGACTGGGGTGTAGCTAAGTGGTAGAACACCACTGGGTTCAATCCCCAGTACTATAAAAAAAAAAAAAATAAAACTACTACTCAAGAATAACTTGATCTTCTTCAGACTTTTAGTCCCAATGTGATGATTTTAGGCACTAGATTTCTAGTGCCTAAACATTGCTTGACATGTAGTAGGTGCTAAATAAATACTGAACATATGGGTGAATGAAACAATTATATAATTAGACTGTTGCCACTGGATTCAAGACTCTTTAGTATCTTTAAATAGTTCTGTGTCTTTGGTTTTGTTAGTCTCCCTTTTCTGAAATGTCTTCCTTATCCTGTTCTTCTTTCTCTAAGGAAATGCTCTTGACCCTCTGAGAGCCTGTTGGAGTCCCAGCACTGAAGTTTTCTGTGCTGCTTTCTTCTGCCATGACCTCTGCCCCTCAGATCTTCCCCTGGATTCTGTCTTCACTGTACATGTTAGCTCCTAATTATTACATATGTGTCTCTCCAAAGAGATGATAAACATCTTAGAGACAGTATTGTAGACATTTTTGCCTAGGCCTCAGAGCAGTAATGCACAAATAGTGGGAAGTCTTTTATTGTTCAGTTGATTGATCAATTTCTAAGTTGATTGGCTCGATTTCATACATGTAAGTAAAATAACAGCTTGAGTATATGTTTGTGGTAAGTGAGGATAATGTATAATAAAGACAGAAAAAGAGACATTCATATCCAAATAACAACATCAAAAGAGCAGCAGTGTAATAAATAAGGACTGAAGAATTATGTTACTTTCCATTAGAAGGTAAATGATCCTTCTTACCCAATATGATGATAGTAAGTGGAAATCTGCCTATGTGCTCTCAGTTCTATAGGTGACTTGGCCCATTGCTGAGATCAGAACCCTCAGAGTCCAGTCGGCTCCCAGAGGCCCCACCTTTAAACACTGCTGTGCTGGGGAGTAAGTCTTCAGCACTCGAGCTTTGGGGACATTTGATATCCAAACCATAAAAACTGTCATGAAGAAATTATAAACTCCATATCCAAAAATATTTGCCACCACTACTCTGGATATATTTGTCAATATTATATCACAGAATACAGATCTCTGATTTACTTTGAAATGAGAACCAAAAGTACAGAACTAAGTCCCATTCTTTAAGGTAAAAAAAAATAAGTTCAATATTTTGCTGAAATTCCTCTTTCCCAAGAAAGGATAATTAGGTCATGCCTAATAAACCAGAAACTGTCGAAATTCAGGAATTAGACAAGAGCATGAATTTGATATACTTGTTTTAGAGGGAGGAATTCAGTGTCCTTATAAAAGAAAGGCTGTAAGTTCCATCACAGACGTGATCTTACATACCAGGCCAGGAAGGACTTACTAAATTGGAAGCTCATCTCTGTGATGGCCAAGTTTCTATCCTCCTCCCTTAGAGTTTCTCCCTTGCAGTGTTGAGGTCCTATCTGTTTAGTGGAATCTCACCTTCAGAGAGTGGAGAGGTGTGAGGAAAAATATGACGGTGTGTTGGCAGCTGCCAGCAACCAACCGTATTCTGTGCATCATCTCATAGCATTCCCAAGAGGAAGGGAGAAGTTGGTATGTTTAGGGAGAAATCCATCACACTTTTTTGTCCTTATGCATATCCTTGTTTTTAAATTACAGAATGCTAACTCTATAAAACATAAATCCAGATTCTATATGCATCAATCACAAATTGAATACTAGTTACAAATCATGAATTTGTGGTGCATGTCCTCAGAGAAGTTTCTCTTTTATCTAATAATCTTAAATCCTAAGATAACCATAAATTTTAGATCAAATTTGTTTGTAATGGAACTGCTGATTTTTCTGTGGGATTTCTGGAACATTTTAAATTGTTAAAGATAACACAAATGAGACATGTATCTAAATGATGAAATGTTGATAATAAAACAAACACCCATGAAGCTACCTCCAAACACTCTACAAACCTCAACCTATCTGACTCCACCTCATTTCCTTGCCTTACAAAGAACTTTTTTTTGCGTTTGTATGTAACTCAAATAACATACTTCTGAGTCTGAGTTTTGCTTTTGTGTGTGTGTGTGTGTGTGTGTGTGTGTGTGTGTGTGTGTGTGTATGTATGTATGTGCTTTATTAAAAAATACTATAAGAATGTCTGTATTCTGGTCATTTCCTTTTAATTATGTTGCTGACATGACATATTAATATTTATTATAAACTATAGTGATTAAGATAGCAGCACATCAGTGTAGAGATAGATGATCCATGCAGTGGCATAGGAGGGAGACCCCAAAGGCAAACTCTTGCATATTTGGAAACCTGATTTATAATTAGAGGTAGCATTGCAGATGACAATTCTTTAGCCCAATACAAGATATACTCACATGTCTACAGAGGTGTGTGTTGGAAGAATGATTATAATTAAGGAGTCTCATAAGCAGGAGTGTATTCACTAGAGAGTATCATCCAACAGGAAGAAAGAAAAAGGACAAGTAGAAATGCTATTTCCTTACATATAGTAAACTCTCAGAATCCTAGGACCAAAAAGAGTTCTACTTTATTTCAATCCTTTATTATTATTATTATTGGTACATGGTAATCATACATCTTTGTGAGGTACAAGCTGGTAGAGGCATACATGCAAACATCTCTCATTTAACCCTTCCCCAATTCTCACCTCCTTCCTTCCCTGAACTCTGAGGATACTTCAGAACTTTAATCTTCCAGTTTATCAGTCATTTTGAATATCAATGGATTATCAAAGTATAATTTGTTAGACAACTCTTATTTGGATTTGTCTTTTTTTTTCCATTTTTGTTGGGAAGAGACTTGCAGGAAGGATATGAACATTTATTATAAATGTGACATATTGGAAATGGGATTTGTTTGACTTTCTTTTGAGTTCTTCCACTGTTCTATAGTAGGTAGATGATGCATCATCACCAGGTGCCTATTTTTACACTATGGGCAAATTTTTTTAGGGCACAAGAGTTAGAAACTTTTCTTCATGTGTTCAGAAATCTTTATCATGCAGAAAGTTCTTTATCATATATAACCAAAATAATTTTCCTTACTAAACCTCTTGTTTTTGCTCAGTGTATTAATTTGAAGTTGGTGTCTCAAAACAACCCTAATAAAAGCCTCTACTGTAATAGGAAGACAAGATCAAATAAATTTCAACATTTTAAAGTATACCTTTCCTCAAAACACACTGTTATTTCAGGAAATCATGTACTTATTATTTGTTCTACTAAACCTTATGCATGACATGATTATGTTGGTTTTCTATACTGTTATGTGCATCTGATTTATATCTTTGTGAATGTTTGCTTTGTATATTCATTAAGAACCAGAATTTTTAATGCTATTTTATATTTTTAAAAACACTCTAGTCAAATAAATATTTCTCTAGTAACTGAAGGCTAGCATCAATTATAAAATTGTAACAATTATCATCTCATCTAAGGCAACAGGATAGAAGAAATAGTGCTCAGTTGCTGCAGGTTTTTTGTTATTGTTGTTTGGTTTTGGGCTTTTGGCTTGTTTTGGTTTTTGGAGTGTGCGTGTGTGGGTGTGTGTGTGTGTGTGAGAGAGAGAGAGAGAGAGAGAGGGAGAGAGGGAGGGAGGGGGGAGGGGGAGATCAATCGATGGATCGATCGATCCAGGGGATTGAACCCAGAGGCTTTCTACCTCTGATCTACATTTTTAAATTTTGAAACAGGGTCTTACTAAGTTGCAGAGGACCTCACTAAGTTGCTGAGGCTGAAAACAAACCTTCGATCCTCCTGTCTCAGCCTCCAAAGTCCTGGGATTTCAGGTATACACCACCTGATGTCCAGCTTCTGTGGTCCCAGTTTAAGTACTATTTGATTTCCTAAATCATCTCATCTAAATAACTTTTCTAGTGGGTTTCAATGATATAACATTATTTATCCTTCCACTAAGTTGTTTCTTTCTCTCTCTCTCTTAAAAACAACAGCTTGATCAAGTCATCCGTCAAAGAAGCCTGTCCAGTTTGGAACTATTCCTCTCCTGTGCACAGAAACAGTTAAGTGCTTTAATAGCTACGGAACCAGTGGACATTGAATAAAGACAACATGACAAGCTAACCAGCACTGGTATTGCATAAATCATTAGACCTCTAAAATATATGCCATGAATTATAAAGATGCTTTTTTTTTTTTTCTTTTTCCAAACCTCCTTGGAGAAGTTACTTCCAGTTCAAGGACAGGGCAAAACAATATTTAGAAGAAGTAACGAGGAATCTAATTTATTTTCTCCTTTATATCTACTATTATTTTTTTAGTATTAGTAGCAGCAACAGAGTATAATATGACCCAAAAGCCATTGAAAAGTACCACATTATCAAAAGTCAATTAAGTAAACTTTATAGCCCTTTGTTTGCCTGTTGTACTATATTTGGCAAAAGGAATAAATATCTTTATGATTTCTTTATGATGATTCTTGATAAGATGCTAGAATGTAACCATGCATTTATTTGATTTTAAGGATAAGAATAGCATGGATTTAATCACCTGTTTATCTATGTAATTTGGATGTAAAATGATGATATGATAATATTCTGATATTACCAAATCTCTTCTGTATTTGGATCTAAACGTTTTCATTATTCTACTGAAAACCATTGAAATAAAAGCACTAGAGATTATATTAATTCAACTTTGATCTAATATGCCATTTGAACTCAAGGGGTTTGTGATATGATTATCTCCCATTTCTGCTCTTCAAAGACACAATGAACCAGCGAGGTCATTTTCTTATAAATTGGACCATAGACTTAACTCTCTAGAAAGAAAACACAATTCAAGTTTACATATCGAATACATGAAATCTTTCCCAGTACATCAGAATGTTCTTAATTCTCAATCAGTGTGCTTCAGTGTGAAATCATAAGTATTTTAACATCAAAGCTAAAATGTCAATAAAACATATATATGCAAACATTTTGTCTTATTTTCTGAAATGCTTCTACTTCAATGGGCTTTGTGCTTTTCTAGGATTTCTCAGTGTAATAAAAGGAGCTCTAAAACTTACTTGGTAATTGTTTCATTTTTTAATTCCCTTTTTTAAAATTAATTCTTTAAAAATTTCTCAAATTTATATATTTGTGTATGACTACATTTTATAAAAACCTCCCTTTAAATATTTATGGTACTGAGAATCTTTAAATATTAATAACTATTCACTTTTCTCTTTGAATTAAAATAAAAATTAAAGCAGGTCACTGATTTGCATTGCATTGTAGTGTAAAAAAAAAAAAAGGAACAAAAGAGAGTTTAATTCAGGAACAAGCCAGTAACACAATGATATGATCTATTATTTAAAATCATCTGGCTCCCTTTATCATTAAACGAAATGATAGGATACTTTTACAAATAATTCAGGTATGGTTTGTATGAATATGAAGCACAGACTATCACCCAGGCCAAGATCCAGAGAGTACAAATATCAAGAGAATATAACAGTCTATACTTCTCCATTTTCTTTGACCAGCACAATTTTTTCCTTTTTTATTTGGGGTTCCAATTTTGCTGTTGACATAGACTAATTTCTATCTGAAATAATTTGGAATAAATTAATACCTATCTGTCTATGAGTACCTGCAGAACATTCACTGTGTACAGTAATATACTGTTTTGGATTGCTTCAGTGTTTTTTGCCACAGAGATGTTCTTACAGAGAACTGCAAAGTATCATTTGCACATAGAATTCTTATGATTCATGCATGTTAATTCTTCCACACTGAAGTAGCTAATAATCTGTTGCAATGATGTTCAAGTTATAGATTACGAACTATATTCTATTTTTGCTATGGTTATCAAAAGGACATAAGATAGTATTCACTAGAATTTGATGATCAAATATATGTTAAAACAAAGGTAAGAATTCTTCTTAGAAATGTAGAACCCACTGCCTGCCAGGTCTCAAAGAGAAAAGTCAGATATTTTATATCTAAAACTAGAATAGGATTTCCTTTACCCTTTTTACATAGCATTGCTTACCTTTTTGTTTAGATGAACAAGGCACTGTTTTGAAGGGCTGAAAGTAGTAATCCTCTTAGGTTTTTTAATAGTAAAACCACTCTCAAACTATGACTCTATTGTAGAAGCATGCTTGAGTAGCAGAAAAGTTCTACTTTTCATTAGTAGAAAAGCTCTTTCTACCCCTACAGGGAGTCTATGCTTTGTGCCAAGTATCTTCATACGTTATTATAATAACCCTGTGAAGTTTCAGTAACCCTGTGAAGAAAATGATAGATGCACATTGATTAATGGTGGAGACTGGTTTTCTTCTTGCTCATCATGACAGAGTGAAATTGGGATTCAAACCCAGGCTTTCAAGAAGTACTTCATCATTTTTTAAATATACTTTTATTGGTACATTATAATTACACTTCATAATAAGGTTCAAAGTGATACACACATACATCCACATAGCATTTAATATGTTTCCCTCCAAATCTTACCCCAATTCCCCACTCTCTGTACATGTTAATGAAGTTGTTAGTGATACCTTCATATATAGACATAGGATTATTTGTGACTGAGTAAAGTTCCATTGCATGTGTTTATGTATGTATATAAACATAAACATATGTATGTATGTATATAAATATATGTGTACATATATATATTTATGTCATGTTTGTTATACATTTATGTATTGAAGGACACCTAGATTGGTTCCATAATTGGGTTGTCGTGAGTTGTGCTGCCATAAACATGGGTGTGCATGTATCACTATAGTAGTCTGACTTTACTTCTTTTGGAAAGATACACAGGAGTGCTTATAGCTATATCATGTGGTCATTGTATTCATGATCTTTTAATAAGCCTCCATACTTATCTCCATCGTGCCACTTATTATCGTTTGAATTTTTGATGGTTATTATTCTAACTGGAGTTAGATGGAATTTTAGTGTAGCTTTGATTTACCTTTACCTGATCGCTAGTGGTGTTGAACTCTTTCCAGTTCCTTGTAGGTATCTAATCGTCTCTCCAGGAGAAAATACATAAAAGTTTCTATTCCAGATAGCATTATCATATTATGTCAGTATTTTGAAAAGGAGAAGCCTTCCTATTCAGTCTGCCACATCCTGGTTGAGGAAGCTGTGATAAGTTGCCTAACCAAATGGAATCTCAGTTTTGTAACTAGCTGTAGAAATGGTAATTTTATAGACTTTTTATGAGAGTTGTTAAGCTGGTAAAGTGCCCCATATATAGTAGACCTCATGGATATGGCCACCAGTTCACAATAATCCCCCCATTCTCTGGTACCTGCCCACAAAATGCAGGTATAGTTGCCCACTGACAAATGTCTATAAACTATATTATTCTACTACTCTGACATCAGTTGGCTGATCAGCAGGTGAAGACCTGACCCTCGGTGGGCCTCCTGTAGAAAGTCATTTGGTAATTCACTTCCCCTACTTTAACCTAGAGAGACAGATGTGAACCACTACTGAGATCAGAGATCCCCTAGCCCTACATTTCCTGAGTTTTGGATTCCAAGAGATACCCAAATATTCTCCCAATATGCTAGCACCAGTTTTTTTCCTTAAACTAACCAGAGCCAGTTTCTGTTATGTGCAACCAAAAAGCCTTTAACAAAGGCATCCAACACAGATCCCAGAGCACAGTCCCTAGACACTCAGCACTTGTTAATTCTTCATCTCCTCCACCATACCAGTCCCCATCCAAAATGGGAACACTCTTTGATTTATTTTAAGGAATGTTAAAAATATAACAACCAAAGCCTCTATGGTCTAACAAAGCCAAGAAAATCACAGATACCAAAAACTATGGACAAACAGTGCCCTATTTAGATGTTTTCTGTCACTCGGAATCTGGAGTGGTGGTTTAACTTAGCTTTGCTAAATGCTGACTCATGTTCCAAATCAAAGGCAGCTTACTCAGTGATTGCTTTGAAATCAAAAGCAGAACATTGTCCCTGTGATTGGTGGTATTCTGCACTGAGTCAGGTATCTTTTGTATTTTAATTTGACAATTAGACTGAATGGAATTAGGAAATACTATCTGTGTTTTAGACAACAATAAAAACAAAAGCATAATTCCCTGAAAAAATAGATAGGCTTTGCATAATAAATTTTGAATTTAAGAAAAAAACATGTAAAAACCTGGAAAACATTTATAAAACTCCAAGAGAAGAAGGAGTCTTGGATCAAAGCACTTAGCCTTTAGCGTTCTGTTTACATACCAGTAAACAGCTCTACTGTGTCTCCAAAGACTCCACTAACAAGAAACAGAAAGCCAGCCAGCTCCGAGTGCCCACTCTTAGGCATCACCACCAGCATCATAAGTGGGTAGCAACAGTATATGAGAGCTCACAGCTGTGACTGCCAGGCTTCTTTGTAAAGCCAGACAACTAAAACTATGTAGATGAAAATTAAACACTTTTTTTTACACATACTCAACCCCCCACAATCCTGGGGCTACTTGATTATCAGAAAGAAAGGAGCTGGTAAGATTTTCTTTGTTCTGATCTAGTTTTCTTCTTTCTTTTTCCCAAGAGCATCCATTCTCAACAAGTTGATACCCCTTAAAATGTCCCCCAACATTTACATAGTGAATTTTTCCTATGCGCTACTACATAGTTAAATAATATATTGTGTTGTTAAAATTAATAATTCATGCTATGTGTTCATTCTCTTCAATAGAGAGCATACAACTGATTTATTACATCCTGAAGACATTTCAGAGTGCTTGCTTGTCATGAGGACTTAGTATATAATTGGGCTAATAAATAACTGAATTAATCAACAAAATAATCACTGAACCTGTGGTGTAACTAATCAACTAATGCCCAGCTGTTAGAATTTCACTACTAATTTAAAGGACTTAGCTAAAATTGCTGTATTTATAAATGAGGTCCTGTAATAAATTTAAATAACCCCCATGAAACAGTAGCTAGCTCTCTATAAATCATCAAAATGAACTTTGCATTTCCAAATTTCACCAAAATGATTAAATTGCATTGATTTACACAAATGTGCTTCTGACATTTATAATATCCTCTAACAATGTAAGTAGGGAAGAACATATAGGAAATTATATGTGAAATAATTTCATATGGCATTGAGAGGTGCCTACTTATAGGTAACAAACAGCCTCCCTTTGCTGGGAGTAGTGTCACATGCATACACAGTAATCCCAGTACTCAGGAGGCTGAGACAGGAGGATTGCAGATTTGAGGCCAGTATGAGCAATTTAGCAAGACCTTGTTTAAAACATAAAAAGTGTTGAATATGTGGCTCAGAGGTAGAACTCTCCTGGGTTCAATCTCTAGCACAAGAGAAGAAAAAGGGGAGGAGGAGGAGGAGGAGGAGGAGGAGGAGGAGGAGGAGGAGGAGGAGGAGAGGGAACAGTAGCAACATGATATCCTCCTTTTGAGAGGGCCATACAGTAGTAGTTAGACTCACTGGTCTGTTATGTTTCAGTTACCAAAAAAAAAAATTAAAAAATGACTACAAAAGTTTGGAAGAGAGGCGGACCCAATGGTAGAAGTCAAGAGTGAGAAGAGAGATGCTATGTAAATCATGGAATGTTATGGTTCAGATTATAAATGTCCCAGCTGATGGCAGTAATGGGAAATGGTGGGGCCTGTAGGAAACAGAGCCTAGTAGAAAACAGGTCATTGGGAGAGCACCCTTGAAGGGGACACTGGGCCTCAGTCCCTCCTTTCTCTCTCTCTGCTTCCTGACCCCCATGAGGTGAGTGACTTTGATCTACCAGGTGTTCCCTGCCATGATATTCTGCCTCACCGCAAGACCACAGCAAGACAAGAGACCATGGACTGAAACTGTAAATTAAATATTTCTTCCTTTAAAGTTGTTTATCTCAAGTATTTTGTCACAGTGATGGAAAGTTGACTAAAACAGAATATCCAGAGGATGTGAGAATCCTGATTGATAACAGATGCCAAGAATATCAGATAGTTTTTTTTTTTTAAATCCATTGTGATACAAACTGGTCTTGTTTTGAGAAATACACAGAAATCAAAAAACAATCTCATTCAAAAGGTAGGAAAGTTTGACTCAGTCCTGGCAAACATTCAGTTCTGGGAAGTCTGGGAACTGACTTAAAAAAAAAAAAAAATGAAGCCACAGAATGTACAAATTGCTGACTTCAACACAGCTCAGATACTGAAACAGATTATAGAAAATTCCTTGTGGCAAGATATGTATGTGATGAATTTTGAGATTTTACTCCTTTTATTGAGGTACTCTTTCCTGAAAATGTTAGCAACCACTGGACACTGGATGGCACTACACTTTATAAGACATATTTTTCCCATTTTTTTTGTCTTTTGCCCATTTTCCATTATTGCCAAAAATGTAAGTGTTTAATTTAAACTCTATACAAATTTTAAATTCTTAGTTATTCAATTAAAAAATTTATAGTTGTACTCTTAATGAGTTTGTCTTTAAAATTCATTATATTTTATAATTTTGTAGGCGAATCAATATATTTTTACAATGTATTTTCTTTTTGGCTTTCAGAGAGCCAAAAAGAAACAATATTTTAGTTTTCTTAAAACTTCCTTCTTTCTCATAAAGCAGGGAGATGACTTTTATACTCTGTATCAAATCAAAACTGGCATGTTGCCAGCAGTTATAGAAAATGAGATAAACTAGGTAGAAATATAAACTCTGCATCTTTAGAAAATTCTGATGTTTATGATTACCCACAATCATTGAAGTTACGATCTGTTTACTTTTTTTTTTTTTATTTATTTATTTATTTTTTTTGCGGTACTAGGGGTTGAACTCAGGGGCATTCTACCTCTGAGCTACACCCCCAGCCCTATTTTTTATTCTTTATCTTGAAACAGGGTCTCACTAAGTTGTGGAATGCCTCACTAGGTAGCTGAGGCTGGCCGCGAACCCGGATCCTCCAGTCTCAGCCTCCCGAATGCTGGGATTACAAGCGTGCGCCACCACGCCCGGCACGATCTGTTTACTTTTAAATGAATGAAAAAATTTCAAAGTGCATCAATGATTCTACTTAATTTATACCCTCTGTTGAGATATCAGTACCCTACATCAACAGTACTTGTGTTCAGAAATGTTTTGTTTCCTTAGAATTGCAGATGTATATACTCAGTTATACATAATAGGTAGTCCATGGAGATGACTGAAACTTCTGTCTAACCCATAGTGCCATGTTATACAGACCCTAACCTCAAATCTAACGGGATTGGTACTCTCATTAATTTTTTGTATTCCCCCTTTCTTTATGATCTCAGCTGGTTCCATGACTTTAAATACTCTCCACATGCTGAGGACTACTAAATTTGTGTCTCCAGCCCAGTTCTCTTCTTAAATCCAGAATCCTATATTTGGTTTTCTACATAATATTTCCACTTAGATATATTACTTAACATGTCAAAAATAGTATTCATTACCCTCACTCTACCCCTGCTACCCAGAGGTCTTTTCTCATCTGTGTCTTACCTAATATTTCTCATCTAGATATAGAATAGTCATCCTTTCCTATTTTTCTCCCTCAACCTCACCACTCCCAACTTCAAACTTGATACTGTCACCTTTAGTTCAGAATGTATCCTGAATTCACCTACCATTTTCCATTCATTCTCACTATCACTTAACTAAAGTTTTTATTGTCTCTTGCCTAAACTTTTGAAATAGCCACCTAAGCAATTACTTCTCTATTTGCCCCTATTAGTTCTCCACATTGCAGACAATGATTTCCTAAAACCTACCTTTATTGAACCAACTCATGTCTTTCTGGAAAATGCATTCATTATTTCTTATTGGAGTCTAGGAACAAAGCCAACATAATAAGTATAGATTAAGCCATTGGTGGCGGTTTATGTCACTGGCATGGGGTGACTAAGACGAGCACATCTGTAGATGGTAAAAGTACAACTGGCTTGAGAAAGGAAGTAAGTTGGTAAATTAATAGTGAAGGGACATACAGACCTCCAGTGGATATATGTAATCTCCTGGGAGCTGACTGGCTCTATATTCTTCCCCTTTTCCTCTATCTGGCTTGAGGTCTTATCTGCCTCCTTTCCTTCCACTCTACTGTCACTTACTTTTCAAACCAGAGTTTCTCTTTTCAAGGTTTACTAGAGAATAGAATTCAATGTTAGAAATACAATCTCCATAAATATCCTCAGTGTCTTTCAAGTTCAGTCGAGAGTTAGTTTCATTTGAGATGGTGAAAAAACTGGAAATAAAGAAGATACTCCTTCCCATTTTTTTTTTCTTCAGCCCTCTTCTCCTTTAGTGAACCTTATATAAAATATTATATACTGCAAAAGAATATTCAGCTTCCAGATATTCTGGACATATTCTGACCAAGTTGGAGTTTGGGTACAGGGGAACGAAGAAATGACCCTGGTGGGGTACAGAGCACCGACATGATGTCAGCCTCACTGCCCATGACGAGTTATTATTATTCTCTTTCTTCTTCTTGCTGTGCAGCACCACCAGTCCAATCCTATGATCATGGTGAACATTAACCAATAACCAACATCTGGAGTATAAATAAAATGGAGGTGAGATTGTAAATGAAGGGAAGCAACAAAATTTAAGAGATCCTGTATTAGTCAAGGTTCTCTAGAGGAACAGAACCTACAGGATGTATATGTTATAAAGGGGTTTTATAGCTGGGTGTGGTGGCATATGCCTATAATCCCAGTACTTGGGACGCTGAGGCAGGAGGATCAAAAGTTCATGGCAAGCCTCAGCAACTTAGTGAGACCCTGTTTTCAAATAAAAGTAGTTCTGGGGGTGTAGCCCAAAGGTAGCAAAATTAATTTTGTTACCCTGGGTTCAATCCCCAGTGCCACAAAAACAAAGATAAAAATAAAGGGATTTATGAAATTGGCTTTACATGCTCAGAAACCATGTAGTTGCAAAGTGGCCAAATGTAAAGTGGAGAGCTAGAGTAACCAGCAGCTGCCCGGTCCAAGACACTTGAATCTCAGAACATAAGGGATTAGTGATGTAGCCCCAGTTCAAAACACAAATGATTGGAAACTCCCTGGAGAAAATTAATTTTGTTCCCCCTTGGGTTCAATCCCAAGTTCCACAAAAAAAGATAAAAATAAAGGGATTTATGAAATTGGCTTTACATGCTCAGAAACCATGTAGTTGCAAGGGGACCAATTGTTGAAAGTCCATGTTGGAAGAGCGAAGGAGCTGGAGTCCCATCTTCTCAAGTGAGAGCAACAGCAATAGATGCACCTGCCCAGGTAAAGTTGAGCACCTTCAGGTGCTTTCTTCTCCTTTCACCCTCTGTTCTATTTAGGCTCCCAGGTATGGACAGTGCTGCCCACATTCAGAGTGGGGCTTCCACATGCTAGTATTCTCACCTGCATACCTTGACATTTCTTAATCCTAGATGTTTCTCAGTCAAATCAAGTTGAGAATCCAGATTAAACATCACAGATCCCAAATAGAGGAAGCAAGAAAGAAAAGGGCCATTTCGTTACCAAAAACCACCTGGCTTAGGTAGCAGTTCTAGCTTTACCTTTTCTGTACAACTATTCTAATTATATTCAACTAAGTAATAGAAATGCTTGAGAGATAGAATGTGCCAGGTACCCCTGACTTGCGCTTCAAAAAGATAAGGCCACTGTCAAATGACCATCTCATGCTTCCCTATGACCTAGATGAATTTGATAAGTCCACCAATGGGACATAAGATCACAAGGTCAAAGCCATTCTGTTCCTGTGATATAATTTAAGTGAATCAAAACAAGGGTAAGATAAAGGTATAAGATGGTCTTCAGTCTTACATTTTGTACTGTATTTTTTTCATACTTCTTTCTCTTAAAGAATAGAGGAATCCTGCATCTTAGAATGCTCAATGAGGAAAAAATATATAATTGTGTATTTTCACTTCATTTATCAATGTTGTCTGATAGGTTCTTTCTTAGATAATGGAAACTCCAGAACACTTATTTTAGTTAAATTTTTATAGCCACATATGAATAGTGGCACCCATATTGGAGACTGCAAATCTAGAGATTTCCTTGCTAGTAGAGAAGCAGTAACCAGGATATTTCCCTTAATATTTAAAATAGACTATTTTTTTCTTCCCACCTCTTAAACTTGGTAAGCAGATTAGGCATGTTATGAGTACAAATGCAGGTGAAACAATTCAAGAAAATATACCTCAGCAGCAGAAGGCCAATACAAATGCTATTGGTAACATTGTTTAATTTTAGTATGAGTAAAGAATAAAAAAAGACCTTATTGAAAGACTTTTCTTGCAGACAACTCTTAGAGCTAGGAACATTTCTAGTTTAGTACCAGAAAGAAAGTATTTCTCTGATCATCAGAAACTGATCTCCAAATTTGAGGAAATTTTATGAATTCAGCCTTGGTTTGCTTTTGAGAGTAGGCTGTGAGAATCAGTGTTGACCTTAGTTTCAAAACTAAGCAGATATTGAATAACCCCATGTAAGGATTTAGACTTCCAAAGTGGATTTGGAGTAAATAGAAAATAATGTCCAATTAGTTATAAGTCTTCAAAATTATTTTACTTATACTGTTTCCCAATAATTTAATTTGTTGAGAAGTAGCTTTCTTTAAAATATTTGTATTTGTGTGTGTGTGGAGAGAGGTGTGCATGTGTGTGCATGTGCATATGTATGCACTGTGTGTGTATATGTGTGTGTGTGTGTGTGTGTGTGTGTGTGTGTGTATGTATGTGTATATAGAGAGAAAGCACCTATTATATGTCAGTTGTTAGAGGTATTACAAATGCTGGTTAATACTTTTAATATTTCTATGATATATGTATTTACTTTTAAAGATAAAGAGGAGGAAGCTAAGGCTTCGAGGTTAGCAGCGATCCCTGCTAGTAAGGCATGAAACTAGGTTCCAGCCCAAGTCTGCCTGATGCCAAAGCCCATGCTTTTCAGAATGGCAGATGTTGCCTCTCACCAGCTCCATTTACCTGTTTTCTTTAATGTAGCCACCCATTCTGTTTGGATTTACTTTTGTAATACTATCTCCCACTAAAAGATGCCAGTGATCTTCTCATCCAAAGCTCCAGGCACACCACTTGGCAGTCAGGCCATGCTGAGTGGTTTATCACCACAGTCTACACTAAGCCCTGTGGCTTGTGGGGTGGATGCTAACGGGGCAAAGTTATGGGAAAACCAGTGCCCTTCTAAGCCAAATTCCATTTAATTGATACTGTTTACCTGGTGGGAAAAGATTTATGTTTCACAGCTCAAACAAATCAATACTGTTTTCAATATGGCAATTTGACATGGAGTTATAATTGTCTAAATGAAGAGAAAACCTGGCTAGAATATAAAGTCAAGAAATCAACCATTGCAGTATTACCTAGTAGAATGTAACCATGAAGTGTCTTCTAGAAGACTAGTCTTCCAAGCCCAATTCCTAAGAGAACTAAATCATCATTTGAAATCAATAACCTGGTGGCATGGTGTGCATTGTAACCTTACGTTTTCAGAGCAGAAAATAGGAAGGACTAAATAAAGTAGTTTCACTCTGTTCTAAATCTTATTTAGTCATGGAATATTCTACAGGGCTAAAAACCATGAGCTTCTTCATATTTTGGCTATTAGTAGGCATTGATATAGCTCATCAGTGATCAGAAATCACATTACATATTATGAGTAGTATTGGAATGAGTAGTATTCCCATTGCAAACCTTAAGAGATGTGCACACTTGTAATCCTAGTACTTGGGAGGCTGTGACAGGAGGATCGCAGGTTCATGGCCAGCCTCTGCTAATTAGTGAGGCACCCTGCAATTTAGTGAGACCCTGTGTCAAAATAAAGAATAAAAATAGGACTGGGTATATAGCTCAGAGGTAGAATGGCCCTGGGTTCAATCCCCAGTGCCACACACACACACACACACACACACACACACACACACACACACACATACAATTAAGAGATGTATGTTTATGCAGGATGGAGCCAGGCTGCCTGGGTTCAAGTCTGCCACTTACCAGCTTATTATACAACCTCCTCCATTTCCTCAGTTTTAGAAAGAAGACACAAAGATTTACTTCATGAAGTGTTTAAATGTTAATACATGCAGAGAAATGAAGCAGTTTCAAACCCATAGATGAGAATTTGTATCCTATCTTCATAAATTAAAAAAACACTGTATACATTATCTTTATTTTTAAATTTGTCATCATTTTTGTTAATATTTTCACTATCGATGGAATGTTACTGTTTGGCTTTTAAAGTGCTCTTATAATATTGATTTGTTTGTTCTGATTGAGAGTTTTCTCTTCTGTGAAACCAAATTAGTTGAAGACATTTGTGATCTGTCATCTTTCAGCCAGATGTCCTTCTCACTAGCTCCTACAGAAGAAGCTTAGAATTCTGTTAAATATTCTTAGAGAGGGTGCAGAATAATAATGCCTTACTGCACGACCTTTTATGTTTTCCATCTGGTGGCAGCAACTATGTTGAAAACTCTCAGATGCCCTTTCCTCCGGTGGTTCTCTCTCATGTTGCTCTGTGAGCACTGACCCTCTTATAATCTTCATGCTTCCCGGTGGTGGTTCTCTCAGGGTGCAGATCACAGGTCTGTTTACCTTCAGTAGACTCAGTCCCTTCATCTCTTCCTCCTCCTCCATCTTGTCCTCCTTTCCCAGTCTGCTGAATTCCTGTCTGCTGTACAGAGTGGTGACAAAAACTAATCTGAACTAGACCACAGTCAAATGAAGTCAGATTGAGGATTTGGCTTGCTATCAAACCTAAAGCAGAGGGGAAGGGTGGAAACTGGCTGGCTTGTAACTAGCAAGCCACCCAGGGCGTAGGCCCCGAAAACATGTAAATAGCACTATGTCCCATATGCTTTATTTCTCAATTTTGTCATGCTACCTTTGCCAGCTAGTTTAACTGAGTGTGATTTGCAATGTTATTTTATTGAACATTTTTTGACAATTTGAGTACAGTTCTGAATGTAATATTAAATCCTCTTCTGGCTCAGCATATTGCAAAATTGCACGTTCTGTCTACACATCAAATCGTAGGTCTGGAGGGGAATTTCAGACTTTACCTAGTTCAGCACATCCCAAAAGTACTGCATTTGAGCCTTCCATCGCAGATGGTATTTCAACCTATCCCACATGACATCCAAACAAGATTAATTATATGATTAAAGACTCTTTTACACAAAGTTTAAAATTAATCTTGGCTTCTATTTCTTATAAATTCATACAATGTTTTCTTCTTGTCCAAGGAGTTCTAGCCAATTCCAATGATTGGCCTAGTAAGATTAATCACACCTCTATAACTGAAGAAGAAACTAGATATGGTAAACTATGTGAACTAGTTTTAAATTCTTTGTGTCAGTTTTACGTGTCAGGTTTGGGATTGGCTAATTTTTTTTAAACCATTCGGGACCCAGTGTTGAAGAAGACTAAGAGAAAAGCTATTGTGAAGAACCCTCAGAGATTTAACTCAGTTCTGGTTACCCTTTTATGTATATTTTGGGATGACTAGAAACTACTTCAAGTTTTAGCTTTGCATGAATTAAATTATTGTTATAATACTTTACAATATTTTTCTAAGAATTCCACAAGAAAAATATAAATGGTCAAAGGGAGTTTGAATCAAGTTCCCAATGACTGAATACTATATATTTAGTGGCAGAAAGATTTGCCTCATAATAATACATTTTAATTAGTTTTCCATTGGATCTACCATCATCTATTATTTAGAATTCTATTCTTTGGAATTCCTTATCTAGCCATAATACCAATAAAAGAGATTACTTTAAAATATAAAATACATGATATTTAAAAGTTATTTTTAAATAAATTCAAATTGATTTTAAAGTTAACTTTAATTAGGTTTAAAAATGCATTTAAATCACAGAATTCTACTTTCTAACCAGCATCTAAGATCTGTTCATTATTATGATTAAGTAGTTTATTCATTTTTTTATGACTTCTCCCTCTTACAAGAAGTGTATTACACTGTTATGAATCTCCTTGGAAACTATTTAAAGTAGCACAGTAGAGGTTTCCTGCTCTTATTCTTTCTAGTTCTCTGCTTCTGGGATGTAGGATAGATTCCATTTCTCTATGCTACAACAATTAGTGCCACTAGTACTTATGGGCTATATGCAAAAGTGATGTAGACCATGTCCATGCCCAGATAATTCATCACTGCCACCAGCCCTCCAGCACACAGCCTCTTTCCTTCTTCTGGGTGATGGTGTAAGAGACCTTGTGTTTGGATTGTGGAGACAAGAGCAAAACCGCATCAGTGAACTGCTACATAGAGGACAGCACAAATGCTTTTAATTGAATGAAAAACCCTCTTTGTGTTAAGTTGCTGAGGTCTGAGAGTTTTCCATTATTAAACTCAGGAGAAAATCTGGCCTCTCTAAATTGCTTCCTTCAGAATCTCACTGAAGCTGACCTAAACCTTGTTGTAAAAAATCACATCAACATTAACAACATTGAGTATTTGTTCAGTGTCTACATTTGCAGACTCTACATGAGACACAAGGGATACAAAGGTGATGAGGATATGTTTCTTTGCTTTCACCTTGCTAGAAAACACCGGGGTAATGTTGAGCTATTCTCTATTGGAAAATTTTACTGAAAAAATTTGTTGTCACCAAGAATTTTCTTAATTTGAAAATTATTTACATGTACATATACATACAAACTCACATATGCACATAACACATCAAATGGGTATGCTATATATTGTTGTACATTCAGTCTTTGCAAATGTTATTGTCACATGAATATACACCTTTGAAGAATCAGGGGAGAAAGAGAAAGATAACACTCTTCAGTGTGTCTCTCACTAAATTTCAAAATCCAGACAATGCATTTGTAGTCAATATAATTCTAATCTACCAGATACTGTCTTGAATAGGATTTTTAAAATGGCTCACAGACTGTAGAAAAATCACATAATTCATTTGTAGCCAGTTTTTCGCAAGTAATTTTCTTTTTGTTTTCTTTTGAGGAATGGTTTGGGATTATCTGAAATGAATTAGTGCATTTTTTTTTTTTGCTATTGCATCTTATTTATACTTAGAAGTGCTTAGTACTAAATCAAATATATATTTCATTGAATTACTATTGATTCTACATAACTGTTTTTCAACTGCTTGTGCTGTTTTGGGGTTGCACCTTAGCCTACTTCTGGCCCAGGTATAACCACTGGATGTTGACAAGCACAACTTCATAAACGAAGCATTTGTTTATGGAATAGGAATTTATGGAATCTGGGCTTTTCTTCATTTAGTTGAATAACCTAGTTTTGCAGGCATGCTAGCACATGCTTGTAATTCTAGTACTTGGGAAACTGAGACAGGAGGATTACAGATTTGAGGACAGCCTAAGCAATGTAGTGAGACTCTCAGCAACCTAGCAAGACCCTATTTCAAAACAAAAATAAAAAAGGGATGGGGGTATAGTCTGTAGGTAGAATGCCCCTGAGTTCAATCCCCAGTGTCACAAAAACAAACAAACAAACAAAAAAACTAGTTTCTAAAATTATCAGTACTACAAAGTTAATTATTAATGTTTCTAATCTACCATCATGATTAAGTTTTGTTTGTTTATTTGTTTTTATCAGGTATTAACAGGCTTCTTTCCTAAAATACCTCCCTGTAGTGGCTGGTGTTATATTACTTAGGAAAGTAACATTAGTTAATTTTCCTAGACACATATCAAGTGAATAAACTACTATCCACACTCAAGTCTGTGCTCCCCATATAGTATTACATTTTTAAATATAAAAATCCTTTTGCTGATGTTCCTTTTTATGAAATATTCCTTTTTTAATCACAAGGAATTCGGAACTCCAGATTATGTATGGAATTGCTAATCTATAAAATTGTTTCTTGAAGTGTAGACAAGGGATCACCTGCATCAGAATTACTGAGGTGCTTGTTAAAAATGCAGATTCCTGGTCTCCCACCTTAACTTTCAAATCAGAAACTTTTGAATAAGGCTTCAGAAAATGTCATTCTTAATTTATTTTCCAGATGATTCTAATATACAGTGAAGTTGAGAACTTCTGCTGAAACATAAGTATAAATGTTATTCCAAAACAATTGGGGGAATATCTCCAGGCCATCACAGAGGTGACTCTGACTTTATTAAAACAAGCCCCTCTAAATTTGACCGCTTCGTCTATATAAAAAATCTGAACAGTGAATTTAGTTTAGCTAATAGTGGAAGCCAAGAAGATGCAATAGTATCAGAAGAAAAAAAGGGTAATGGAAAAAAATTTATACTTGAAGCATAATTGGAAGAAAAACTGATCACAAGTATACTACTGGGTTAATTTAAAAATATAATGTTGAAGAAGTAGAGAATTGGATGGTATTTACCAGAGGCTGGGGCAGGGAGGGAAAAGGGGGGAGACTGATCAAAGGGTACAAATTTCAGTTAGGCAGAATAAGCTTTAGTGGTTTGTTTTACACATTGGGGACTATAATAAACAACAATGCATTATATATTTCGAAATTACTGAAAGAGTATATTTTAAATATTTTTACCACACACAAAAAATGCTAAGGGTGTTAATTAGTTTAATTTAATTATTCTGCAATGTAAGCATATATCAGAATATCACATTATGCCACATAAATACATAATATTCATAATTATTATTTTGTCAATTAGAAATAAAATAATTTTTAAAATAAAAATGAGTAAAAGACTTTTAAAGGAAAATTGCCTAAATAAACTACTTGTAGTTCAAAAATAAAATGAAATATGATGTTGAATGATGGCTTTAGGAAACATAAGAGAGCAAAATTCATAAACTAACAGATGCATGCTAAGGAATAACTTAAATATCAAAAAGAAAATAAAGCAGGTGTCTGGTGGCGAAGTAAGGAAGGGTGTTGTCAATCACTGTAGAGAGAAGAGAAGCAGATGCCAGCAAAGGGGTGTGGAAGAGAATAGCATTTGAAAATAGAAAATAACCTTTACACACATTCTTTTAACCCAAGGTTAAGTAATAGAATCCTGTTTTGATGTTTAAAAATTTGAGTCACAGAGAAGTTCCATGAATTGCCAAAGGTCAATCGGTTAGTCAACGGCAAAACCAACCATATTCTGGAGACTCCAAAGCCAGTGTTTTTTTTCCACCCCATTATATTGCATTTTCTTTTGTTTTAAGCCTTCCAACTAGTTTTCAGTGCATCTGAGGATTTCATATCTGCCCAAGTCAATTTGAATTAATGTAGCAGGGCCTTGGGTAACCACATTTGTATTTTTCTGCCTTCCTTACCAGTTGTTTTCCTTTAGAATAATTACAAACTGCTGTGTTTTAATTGCAGTGACTTTTAGGATGCTCCAGAGTTCTTTTTGTATTTTATTCCTCTACCTTTTCTGCACCAGCATTATAAATTCTTATACCCCACAGGGAGTGTTCCCTTAGGAAGAAATGCTATCTCCACAGCCTATCTGAGAGGCACAGTGGGGAGTCACAGGAATGGACTGTGCTGAATATTAGTGTAAATGCTTTTAGGTAGCTCTTATTGGTTGAAAACAGTGTAAAGCAGTATTGCTTTTCCATGCCATTTGGAGGCAATTTACAGGCAAAAACCAATGTGGTCTACATAAAAGTCATAATTCTGATTTTCACGTGTCATCTGCATGTTGCACAACTCTGCAGATTATTCATAGAATCAGAAATTAGAGAAAAGAAGCGACCCTGCATTGTGTAGTGAGTAAAGAATCACTGAGAATCTCTTACTTGGTTAAGGTCATTCTCAATGTTTCGGTGGAAGAAATGCACAGATGTAATGGAAAGATTCCTTCTATGGTGTACAAAGGAAGTAGTTGCATTATTAAGGCAATTGTACCTGTCCACAGATCTAAGGGTCAGAATTTTCTCCCCATTAATAATCATCTGTCCGTGGTGTACTGAGGAAGGAAGAGATCGTTTAGTTCATATTTGTTTCTGAGTCCTCGCTGGCTGCCACTCATCTGAGATGAATGGTCCCCCCTGCTTCCCTTGTGTGGCACTGCAACCTCTTCAAAGGCAGAATTGGGTAGCGCAGGATATGACCAGAGAGGTCAGTCATGGCGAAAGGTGGATGGGCCTCACTTTCACCAATACCTCTGTCATTACCCTCTTTACTGCAATTTTACAACATTAGAAACATGTAGCTGGCTACTCCTAAATACTAGGAGAAACAAAAGAGAATCACGATATATTGTGGGGGCAGGGGAGAATTGATTCTGCATTTAATATTTCTATAGTAAAAAATAAATAATCCCCAGATCGTCTTCCCTAGGAGTATCCTGCAGCCACCCCCATTTCTAACCTTGTTTCTTATCCCCAGTTCTATCTCTGCAAGACATAATACCCTACTTCATTCCTCTGTCCTTTGAAATCAACACCAACTTTATGGGAAATTTCATTCTTTATGCACAAGGACTATCATTTCAGGACTCATCCTCCCATCATTACATTTTCCAACATCTAAGTTTATTCTTGGAACTATTAAGGATAAGAAAGTACTAAGCTATAAACTTTAAAATGCTGCTCAGCCTCAAAAAGTCCTGGGAACAGCTTTGAATTTATTTCCTTGAATTTGTCCAAGTCCTTCTCGGCAGTCCCTGTGGGTAGACAAACTTCCTAACTAAGCTATTTCTCCATCTTGGGCTGTGCAGTCTCTGGAGACACACGGGTGAATTGTAGGTAGATCCTGCTTATGCAGTCATAAGTGAAGAAATTGTTTAGCCCAGTTAATAGATTATGAAGTATTTGTATATTAATCCTTCATAACATGAACATTTTATAGTGTTATAAAATAAATCACTCTGCTCTTTTTTTGTTTCAGGGGGATAGGTATAATATGAAGGTTACATTGGGATTTGCCCAATATGTGAGAGTGGTGTGTTCAAAATTTCATGTTACCATCATTTTAAAATGATCTTTAAAGGGGAAAAATTCTTCCCCGCTTCTCACTTAGTCTTCTAAATGGCGGGAATTTTCAAATGTAACCCCTGGCTTCTCTCTACCCCTTTACCCACTCTTCCTCAGCACAGCTAGACTAATTTTCAGATTGGTCACTTCGAGATGAATATGATTGAGATTAGTAACTGCCATTCTTTGGGGACATTCATTCCCATGGTAACTCATTCCCATGGTAACTCATTCCCATAGTAGCTCATTATTCCCTGGGGCAGGCTCTTCCAGCCTGTGGGAGGCTACCCTGCTCCAGCAGGACCACTATGCCTTTCAGCACATCCTGAGCTGTAGCTCCCAACTTCCTCTTTAATGAATCAGCCATTAAGTGTGATACTCTTGAATCTTATTTTAAAAAGTGGCACTGGGTGTGGTGGTGCGCGCCTGTAATCCCAGTACTTGGGAGGCTGAGACAGGAGGATCACAGGTTTGATGAGATCAGCCTCAACAACTTAGCAAGACCCTGTTTCAAAATTAATATGGCTGGTGGTATAGCTCAAAGGTAGAATTCCCCTGGGTTCAGTCCCCCCCCCCAAAAAAAAGAGTTTGAGTGCTATAACAGGGAAATGAGATACTATATATAGGGCCTCTGACCCTCATAGACTCCAATTGTGAACACTTAAAGGCATCTAGTAATTATAGAGGACCCTTGGCTACACAATAGGGATTAAAAAAATATGAGAAATATTTATTATTTTGCAAGGTTAGTAACTCAGATAGGAGAAGACAGGATAGATGGATTTTCCTTTAGGAAGCTAGTAATCACATGTAGAAGGATAGAAACTGTAGCAGAGGCGCCCCGGGCCCCAGTGAGTGGTGCAGGCTCAGCACTGAGGAACAGTAGAGGAGAAAGACACCAGCACGTAAGCCTAATGTGGAGCTAAGATTTCAGCGGGCTTCAAGGAAAGGGTGGTTACAGGCATTCCAAACAGCGCAGTGTCCTATTAATGGGAAAATAAGCACATGGAGCTGATTCTATTGCAAATAAGTATTTATAATTACATCCTGTAAGTAACTGAAAACTCTATCATTACACTAAAGTATGTAAAACCCGCTGGTGCAGCCCAGTGCACGGCAGCAACCACAGCATCAGCATGTTTCGTCTACTTGCTGCAGACAATACAACTGGTAGTCATGTTTACCAAGGGTGCGTGAGAAATATCGGCACCAAAAGAGCATGGTGTGTGTGTGGGTGTGTGTGTGTGCGTGCACATGTGCACATTGTGTTTAGGGGGTACTAGGTACTGGTCATTGAACCCAGGGACATCTTAGCTCTAGCTACACCCCCAGCCCTTTTTACTTATTTTTTTATTTTGAAGCAATCAGCGTGATATTTAAGACAAAAAAAAAAAAAAAACCTGAATGTTGATGCTAAAACTCAGTCCTCTCCACTGCAACCACAAAGAACATACTAAACAAAGATAGACTTGACTGTAAGAACATAAAGCTCCCAGGGGAGGTGGCCTCATCTGTCCTATAACAGACAAGGGACCCTGACTTAGCCTGAGACAGGAAGGTGGCCATGTAGCAGAACTGTGAACATGAGCACACCCTTCATCCAGGCAAAGAGGTGGAGGTCCTTAGATGAGCAAGGCCCCAGCAGGAGAGAATGGAAGAGCCTCGGGGTAGAGAGCACAGGACGTGCTAAGGGAAGTCGTGGGAATGTTGAGTTCCGAAGTCTAGAACAGACGTTAGCCCTGGAGATGCATCTTTTAATGGCATTACTTCCCATTAATAAAGAATAGCAACTTCACTCTCTGTCCTTAAGGCTCTAATAACTCTGTCTTTCGGCCTCCATGATGATGTTACCAATCTGCTTTTATTAGGAGTAGAGCATCCATGATGAGCCAGCCACACACTCTGGTTTCAGCTTCTTGTGACCAAAACAGGCGCTCACACTGCTGTTGGCCAGAGAGCTGCCTGTGGTCGTACAGCAGAGACAAATTAATACTAATACCAACCTCACATTTGAGAGACAGGGTAACCATTTGCAGGCTCCGAGCACTTTCACATGCCTTCTCATTTAATTCTAAGATCACATCTGGTGCTACTCAGGCACATCTGGAAGACCAACTGCTGGTGGACCACATCTGGAATAGTCTGTCAGGAACACACATCTGGCACTCTTCCCTCTTTAGAAAGCGTGGAACATGAAGTCGAGACACCTGGCCCATTAGCTGACCGTGAGCCCATGGGCAAAGCCACTTCACAGAGTTCTCTGAGTATAATTGTGTATTAGGTGCTTTATATTGTCTTGTGACAATCTGGAGAGGAAGACAATAGTGCAGATATGGATACGCAATGGAGACCCCGTTACTCAGAACTTTTGATGAGTCCTCTCCCAAGTTTGCCCAGATGGGAAGCAGTAATGTCTCTAGATGTTTCATTCAGTGGTTTTTTTTTTTTTTTTTCCTTTTTTCTTTCATTTCTTCCTCTCTCTCTCATTACTTTCTTTTTCTTTGTTTTTTTTTTTTTTTTTGGCTATACCACACACATGTGTGAACACAACATAGATAACTCATGTCCGCTTAGCTCCAGCTTAGATAGCCAGACACAGGTAAAAAAAAAATCCACACTTTCAACTAAACTGTACAGTCCTTGGACAGTCTGTGGTTAAATTAGATTTCACAACTGACAGGTTGAAGATAGGACTTATCCTGAAGCTCTGTTCTATTTGGCCCCTGGAGTTTTTTATTTTTTTATTACACACACACACACACACACACACACACACACACACACACACACACACACCTTTATGTGTTGTTAAATTTTAAATTTGGAATCTTTTAAATAAAAATCCAAATTTTTAGATTCTCTGTAAATACCAGAAGATTGGGCAATATTACAGCAATTGTGTGCAGTGAATTCATTACTCTTTTGTCTTTTCAGTTAGTGTTTTTCCACGTCCTTACTGTTCATGTTTGGGGCTGGGTAACTCTCTGCTGTGCAGAGGCTGTCCTGTGTCCTGTAGGATGTTTCATGGCTTCCTTGGCCTGTGTTCACCAGAGGCCAGGAGCTCCTTCCTGTGTTGTGGCAACCAGCTATGGCACTGCCAAATGTCCTGGGGTGGGGGGCTGTGCGGGCTCCTCAGGTTGAGGACCTCTGTGGTGGTCATTTGAAGTGATCCCTAGAAAACAGAGAATTTGGGAGCTAGAAAAGATGTGGTCCAACACTGCCAATTTACAGAGGAGGAAACTGAAGCCCAACCAGAGATGTGAAGTAACTTTTCCAAGATAACACAACAGGGACAACTGGTAACAGAATAGGACTGGCAGCCAGGTCCTCTGAAGCCCAAGGTACTTTTACCTCGATCAGTCTGCTTCTCCAAGCCTCCCTCCCACCTGCTGCCAGTTCCTACCCACTCTCATTGCTGGTCTGGACCAACTGACCACTGCTCTCCTCTCGTGTGCCTGAGGAGAATCATTCCCAGTTCACTCAGATATGAATGTGTTCCAAAGAAGTCACCATGTTCTCTGTGGCAGCCATTTAACAGAGGATAGTGCTCATTCCCAGCCAATTTAGGTCACCAGTCTCCTGCACTCTTGAGTCAACATTCCCTCTAAAATCATGTACAAAATGTGCAGCCAGACACAAGTGTTCATTCAATGTCATTTGCCACACCGCAAACTCCCCCCGAACATGGTCATTATGCAGCAGTTAGTTGATATTATCTAGACACTAAGAATTTGTTTCATCATCTCAAGTCTCATCTTCCTTGATAAAGACAATTTTAAGGATGTATAAATGACTTTGCACAACAGATGTTTTTGTTTTATAATAAAGGGTTCCTCTGATGTTGGAAAGGACATCACTATGGCTGGCTAGACCAGGAGCTTGTAGTACTTGGGTTTGAGTTTTGGGTCTGCCATTATCTGGCCTTAAGGCTAAGCAGGGTGATAGGTTTCTAAACTATAAAATACTGTGTCTGGATGTGGCTAAGATCCTTTGAGTCTCTCCTATTGATTAGTCATATGCCTGTCTCACCTGTTAGACTGAGCCCCTGTGAACCTTCTTTAATTATTGAATCGTTTTCTAATTGGTCTCCCATTGTAAAATGTTACTACTTTACACAGCTCCATGGGGACCAAACTACAGGTTAATTGGAAATCTTCCAAGTTGTCAGTGAAAGTAGTTTGCTCTGATGGTAAATAATTTTTCCCTTTGCTGTGGGGGTGGCTTTCTTGGGTTCCAGCTGAGTGTCAGAGTCATTTGAGAATGTAAAGATGCTGGCATCTCTCTCCTCCCACTTCATTCATTGTCTCCAGCATGGTAGCACTTTCTATTCATTGTGGTATAGAGTTTATGGAGCATTTTGCATGACCACTTGCTACTGCAGAGTCCTGCTGCCACATGTCTGTTCTTATTTTCTTAGCTTCAATTCTGAGTATGTTACTTCCAGCATAGTGTCATGTCAGTCAGCTTTCCATCACTGAGATGAAATACCTGAGAAAATCATCTTAAAGGGGAAAAAGGTTATTTGGGCTCCTGGTTTCAGTCCAGAGTCACTTGGCTCCATCACTGTGAACTTGTGATGAGGGGAACATCATGGTGGGAAGCACATTATGGGGCAGGGCTGCTCAGTTCGCAGTGGCCAGCAATCAGAGAGAGCAAGGAAAGGGCTAGAGACATGAAAGAACCTCCTAGGGCATGCCCCCAATGAACTATTGTTATGGTTTGAAAGTAAAATGTCTCTTGGACCTCATACTCCGGAGGCAGCCATATTTGGTAGTGGGTCCCTGGGGGTGTGACCTTGGGGACTATGTATGTCCTTCACCCCCCCTTGCTCTCTCTCCTTCTGACCTGCATAATGTGAGGGCAATGTCTCTCCACACACCCACCACAGCTGCCATTTATCCTTCAGAATGGACCTGATGGACTGAAAACTTGGAAACCATGAGCCGCAATAAATCTTTCCTTGTCTAAGTTGTGTGCATCAGGTATTTAGATCTCAGTGGTTAGAATATGGGCTGAAACACCTACTACCTCCCACTGGGCCCCACCTCCATCTGCCAATAGTCCATTCAATTATGAACCCATTAATGGGCTGGTCCATCGATGAAATCAGAGTCCCCTCGGTCCAATCACTAGGTAAAAGCTCCACCTCTGAAGATTGCTGCACTGGGGACCCAGTCTTCAACACATGAGCCCTTGGGGGAAATCCCAGGTCTAAACCACCTGTTTGGAATAAATAAGTAAGTAAATAGTGTATCACCCTCCCAACTTCTGATTGTTTCTTCCCTTGGGACCTGGGGAGGGGGAATCCTAGCATTGAAAGGCAGGTGGGTATAAATGGCCATGGCATAGTAGGATGAATATGGGTTGCGTGCTACATTCCCTGTGTATTGTTTGTGAAGGCTTGATAATAAGGTGTCTGGAATGTGGAAGTGAAGGCAGGAGTCAAGAATAACAGCTCAGCTATGAGATTTGGAAGCTGAGTGTTGAAGATGTGGAACAGGATGGGAGGATTCTACTCTAGAGCTGTGGAGCTGCCCTCTGGGCTCTAGGCTAATTGTGTTCAGTTTGTATTGTGAAAGAGAAAGATGCCATTGCCTCTTTTAGGCCACAGTCCTTTTGACCTTTGTTACATCAGTCAGACCTGTTGCCTCACTATCACTAGTATTCACTTTTATACCCTTTGTAAGAATGAGCATCCGACCCTCAAAAGAAAGAAATCTTATGTCTAAAACGCCTTCTGGAGCAGGCTCCTCAAGCATCCCAAATATGATGCTTTTTTTTTTTAACAAATCAAAAGACAAGGTTTGGGGGTGTAGCTTGGAGGCAGAATTCCCCTGTGTTCAATCTTTAGTACCTAGAAAAAAAAAAGATAACCTATAGAGTAGGTCAATAAATCACAAAAATTATCAGTGTTCAATCTTTAGTACCTAAAAAAGAAAAAAAAAGATAACCTATAGAGTAGGTTATCACAAAAATTATCATCTTTACTTAAACCTGTTGCATTGCTAGTATTTAAGGGCTTATGTTTGGAATTTTATATATCTAAAACAGAGTGCTCTAGTTCCAAAACAAAGAATAGGTTCCAAGATATTTTGTTTGTTCACATAACAATTTTAAATATTGCCTAATAGTGAGACGTGGGTTGTAAGGGTGATCATAGAATCTGGAATGTATTTTTTTTTGTTTTTCCCAGGGCAGGGGTGCTGAGGGACTACTCTTGAGACGCCTAAAAAGAGACACTGCAGTCAGAGTGTCATCCCTAACAAACTCTCTCCTACATCTCCACACATAATAAAGGCAATCTCAGTCATTCTAATGCCATTTGTGAATCTCTAGATGTGGCTTAAGAACTACTGGGGTGAAACAGCTCAGTTACACCTATGAGTGATGACTTAATGCCAGTCATCTCGGAAGCAGTTTCTAAGTCAGTCAGGATCATATGGGCAAGCAGAGGGAGAGGCAGAAAGAGAAATCACTTTCCTGTCTGCACATAAACTATGTTAACCGGAGCATTTAATAAAGCTAAGGTATCCTGTTTGCATGAATGGAAAAGGCCTCCTACCACTAATGTGTTCAGAATTTTACATATTCACCTGTCTTTGCTACACTGTGTTTCTTTACACGTAAACATCATTTGCCAAATGCCTTTTAACTAGAGAATCTGGGTTGTTATTCACTAACTCTTATGCAGTTTATCATTCTTTACCTGTGTTGAATAAACTCCAGGAATCTCACCTGTTTTATACAACTTCTTTTAATACAAATCAAATTAAATGTAGATCTTATATTTTCTCTGTCTTCTGCAATTCTTTATTGCTTAGAGAAATATATTATTTTTATTCTGGTAGTGAGGATTGAACCCAGGGGCATTCTCTCTCCAAGCTACACCTCCAGCCTATCTTTTTTTTTTTTTTAAACAGGGTCTCATTAAGTTGCTGAGGTCTCGCTAAGTTGCTGAGGCTGGTCTTGAACCTGTGATCCTCCTGTGTCAACCTCCCAAGTGCTGGGATTACAAGCATGCACCACCTTGCGCAGCTGGGAAATACGTTCTTACAATAATGTATTTGTGATGAAGGAATCAGGGCATCAGGGAAAAGGGAAATGATTTTTCAGTGATTATAAGTAGTGCTTATCATCTGTCTTGTCAGGACTATGAGTGGTCACACAATAAGGAAGCAAGGTAGAATGTGCTTATTCCACAACAAACTTATATATTGAACCTAGGGGATTTCTGCCTTTGAACTATACTCTCAGTTGTTTTTATTTTTTATTTTAAAATTGGATCTTGCTAAGTTGCTGAGGCTGGCCTCAAACCTGCAATCCTCCTGTCTCAGCCTCCCAAGCCATGTGCACCACCACTCCTGTCTCAAGGACAAACATTCTTGAAGGGTTACTGTATGCTACGGTCTAGAGATACAACTTTGATGAAGAGTCAACCTCTGCTTCTGGAAGCTAATAATCAGTGGAATAGCCAAGTATCAAGTGATTTCAAACTGTGCCAGGTGCTGACAAGGGGATAACCACAGGGTGCTAGAGGAACAGAGAGTAGTGATGCTCAACTTGGTTGTGGGAGAATTAGAGAAGGCTTTCTGGAGGGGGAGGTGGTGTTCAAGTGAGATCTGAGTACAAGTTTCCCATGCAGGCAAAAAGAATAGCACTGCAAGATTCTAGAAATGAAAGAGAACCATTTGAGACCTCTCAGTAGCTCCATACATCTGGAGCACAAGGTGGGAATAGCTGAGTAATGAAACGCAAAGCTAGGGATAAAAGCAAGGATCAAATTAAACATCCATGCAGATAAGCATATCAAGTAACTAAAGGTGAGAGGTCAAAGCAAATACATCCAACCAGGTTGAGGACCAGGCACCCACACCAGTGCTCAAGTTTTAAGGTGGATGAGAAGGAAAGGAAGTAAAAAAATGTCAAGCGTCTACTGTAAGCCAGACACGTGCATTACCTAAGAGAATTCACACACGAATCCTTTAGAGGGCATAGTGATCACATTTCATAGCTGAGGATCTTGGTAGCTTGGTAGGAGACTTGCAGTTCCTGGGCGGCAGATCTGAGGTTCAAGCTCGAGTCTAGCTCCAAAGGTCATGTTCTTTGCATCCCTGCATTGACTTGACAGCCAAGAGAGGGTGGGTTTTAATGAAGTGGATAGAAGCTGCAGAGTCAGACTTGGGCTTCCTGTAACCATGTGGAGGCAGGGACAGACTCCCGGGACGGGGCTATGTTTGGAAGACATGTTGCCAAAGTGCCTGGGGGTGTAGGACATGAGGTCCCAAGATTAAAATTCAGAAGATGAAAGCAAAACCAAATTTCTACGGGGAAAAAAAAATAACTGGAATTTGGGATAGTAAAATAAAAAAAGAGAAAGAGGGGAGCATTTAAAGGAAAAAAGAGTGACACATGCCATGGTGGAAGGCTGAAGTAGCCAGAGAGAGGGTTCCTGGTGATGGGGCAGCTGAATGATTTTGCAGAAGAGGAATGTCTAACACGTAATCATAGCTCATTTTATTGCTGTGCTGTAAACTTCAACATTGCCGTCATTCTCTTCTAAAAGCACATCCTACGCATTCACACAGCCTTGTACTTGAGACAGGCTCAAGTAGAATGTCCAAACAGGAAGGAGAGGAGCGTGTGGTGTGGAGTCACAGAATACCAGGGAAAGCAGCTGTAGGAAAGACCAGCGCCATAAATGGCGTGAGCAGCAAGACGTAGCAGGAAAGTTGTAAAGAACCGGCCTGAATTTGAAAGAGTTGTTAAATAGCTTATCACATACGCAATGAAAATCCAGAACAATTTTGTGTAAATCTTGAAAGGGCAGATTGACCTTAGCTGACACCTAGCTGATGCAAAGAAGATATTTCTAATAGAGCTGCTCTGGGATTAAATGGGCGACCCTGGTCAGCAGTTAGTTCTCCATTCCCAGTAGCTTTTAGGCAAAGAAGATGCAGGCATAGAGGTGGTGGAGAGGACTCGATTGTTACAGAAGACACTCGTCAAACTCTCTGCCAACCCTCAGAGTTCAGACTCAAGGTCGTCGGGGAAAGCAAGTTGAAAGATGTCTAGATAAGTTACGTATCCAAGCAAACATGATCTGGATTTGTAAATGCACAACCAATACAACTCAGAGTGAAGGAGTAAGAAATCAACCCAGACAGCTGAAAAGTAAGACTGAATTATTAGTATCCAAGAGTAGGATAGGTCACCCTATCTTCAGATAAGTTTCAAGCTCAGTCTAAACTCCCTCCTTGGTTTATGCAGCCTGGGGCTCCTTTTCAGAGCTGGTGGACAGATGTACCTCTCTGAATGGGCACGTGCTAGAAATAGATTTAACTTGTTCAGGAACCTCTGGCCCTTGAGACTTATGTCTGGGCTTAGTCATCCTTCCTCCTCACTCATCAGTGATGTCCTCAGGACTGGAGGTGCCTTGAGGGAAGGAGAGTTCACCAGCTTCAAGACAGAGGAAACAAAGGTAAGAAGAGGAAACCGAGAAGCAGAAACCTGAGAGCACCAACAAGCTCTCCCCACTCCATGACCTGGCCAGGAAAACAGGTAAACAAACACTTTGCAAACAATAAACCAAATAATAGATGCTGCTCCAACCTTGCTAGGTTTGGGATTTCTCTATATACTTGAATACACGCATAACAAGTATACATCATAGTGAGATTGCAGTGTTTCCTTCCGTATCCCACCCTGCTCCCCATTTTTCTGGAAATGACTTCTGAGTTTGGCTGATCTCATTTAGCATAATGTTCTCTAGTTCTATCCATTTTTTCTGGAAATGACATAATTTTGTTCTTTATGACTGAGTAAAAGTCTGTTGTGTATAGTTACCACAGTTTTGTTATCTGTTCATCTGTTGATAAACATCTAGGTTGGTTCCATAATTTGACTATTTTGAATTGTGTTGTTATAAGCATGGATATGCATGTATCACTATAGTATTCAAACTTTAACTCTTTTGGAAAGATACCAAAAAATGGTATAGGCAGGTCATATGGTAGTTCCATTCGTTGTCTTTTGAGGGACCTCCATACCTCTCTCTATAGTGGTTATATTAATTTACACTCCCACCAACAATGTAAAAGAGTTCCTATTTCCCTGTATCCTAGTCAGCATTTATTATTGTTAGTATTCTTGATAATTGCCATTCTAATTGGAGTTAGATAGAATCTCAGAGACAGTTTTGATTTGTATTTCCCTGATTAGTAATGATGTTGAACATTTTTTCATATATTTGAAAATATTCTCATATATTGGCCATTTGTATTCTTCTTTTGAGAAGTGTTTATTCAGTTCAGTAGCCTGTTTTCTAATTTTTTGTGTGTGTTAAGTTTTTTGAGTTCTTTATATATTCTGGATATTAGTCCTCTAGCAGAGGAGTAGCTGGCAAAGATTTTCTTCCATTCTGTAGGCTCTCTCTTCAGAACCTTGATTGTATCCTTTGTTGCATAGAGCTTTTTCATTTAATGTTATTCCATTTACTGATTATCTTATTTCTTGAGCTTGAGGGGTCTTCTGGAGGAGATCTTTGCAAGTGCCTATATGCTAGAGAGTCAGTACTAAGTTTTCTTCAAGTAATTGCAAAATTTCTGGCTTAATTTATAGGTCTTTGATCCATCTTGAGTTGACTATTGTGCAAAGGTGAGAGATAAGGGGCCTAATTTCATTCTTCTACGTATGGATATCCCATTTTCCCCAAAGCCATTTGTTAAAAATGTGGTCTTTGGATGTATTTAAATATATGCCCCAGCCAGGCACCATGGTGCACACCTAATCCGAGAACTTGGGAGGCTGAGACAGGAGGATTGCAGTTTCAAGACCAGCCTCAGCAACCTAGCGAGCCCTGTTTCAAAATAAAAATAAAAAGGGCTGGGTATGTAGCTCAGAGGTAGAATACCCCTGTGTTTAACTGTGTTTAATTCCTAGTACCAAAAATAAATAAATAAATAAATAAATTTGAATCATTATCAATAAAAAGTGTCTCCTCCAAAGGTCCATGTGTTGGAAGCTTGGTCCTCAATGTGGTGATGATGGCATGGAAACCTTAAGAGGTGGGGCCCAGTAGAAGATGCTTGGGTCAGTTGGGGTCATGTCCTTGGAATGGATTATGGAACCACAGAATGTCCAGCTTCCTGTTCCTAGATGTAATCTCTCCCTATCCCAAGTGCTCCCACCCTGAAGTGACAGAGCAGGGGTGGAGGGGCAGCACTTGTCAGAGCCTGTGCCATGGGCTGTCAGCATCCAAAACTGCAAACTACACAAACTTATTTCTTATATGTATAGCTAGCCTACCACAGGTATTTATTATAGTAATGAAAAGCTGACCAATACAAACCCCTAGCCTGTTTACAAGGACAAGGTAACCACAATAATTGCTAAAACACAAGTAAAAAGATTATACTATATCTTTAGAAATCTTCCTCTCCAAATGTGCACAGAACACTACACATCTTCCAGTTGGAGAAAGATGCCTAGATAAATATGATAGCCTGCCAATGCTCAAATTTTATGTGTTAGTCAGGGATGGGCATAGTTTGGGTGCATGGAATCCGTAGGTTAAGCCATACATTGACATAAAGCAGGCATTACTGGTTTGAGTTTTGGCACATAGGTATTTCCTACCCACCCACAGTGGGGTGAAGTCAGAAGCAACAAAGGAGAAGGAGGAGCACATGAATTAGAGCAAACCCAGACCTGATGTTCAGTCGTGGAAAATTCACCATAGACCACAGTTTCTGATACTTGAGTTAACAATAAAATTTTCCATTTGCAACCAGTCTAGGAAGGCAGTCTTGACTACTCTCTCAAACTGTCCATGTGTTATAGTCTTGCACTGAGCTGGGCTGATTGACACATCTCTGGGGCCCAAACTGCCAAGATTAGGTTGAAAGACCAAGAAGTTCAGTTCTTGCACTAGAGTGTCCTCTCTTTCTGGAAACTAAATTTACAAACCCACCTCATAATTCTAGAAGCCTGTATTGCATTGAAGCTACCTCTTGGCTTTAAGAATAGCTCTCCCAAGAACTACAGTAATATATGCATACATATGTTCATAGCAGCACAATTCACAGTAGCCAAATTATAGAGCCAATCCAGGTGTCCATTAACAGATGAATAGATTACAAAACTATGGGAAATACACACATTGGAATTCTACTCAGCAATAAAGAAGACTAAAATAATGTCATTTGAAAGAAAATAGAAGGACCTGGAGAATATAATGTTAAGTGAGATTAGCTAGTCACAGAAAGTAAAGGGACATTTGTTTTTGTTTTGTTCTGTTTTTGCTGTTGTTGTTGTTTTTAATATGCACAAGTTAGGGAGTAACTGGTATACCAGAGGGACTCCAAATAATGGAGGAGAAACCCCAGAAGAGCCAGGGAAGTGGTCTAAGGGAAGGGGAGGGGGAAGACAGAGGTTCATTATTGAAAATACTAACATCAACAGTGTTAATCACAGTACTCTGTATGAGAGGGGGACAGGGAGATGGGGGGGGGGGTCACCAAGTGCTGTATGCATGTATGTCAATGTCAGCATGATATACATTATGATGTGAGACCATAATGCACCAATAAAAGCACATTAAAAAATATGAGATACTTCTTAGTAAAAGAAGTAGCTGACTTATGCAAGTGATAAACAGGTTAAGATAGTACATTTTTTTCATGGGGTACAAATGACAGAAACTGACTTTGGATTGGTAATAAATTTTAAAAACCTAGAAAAAAAGAATAGTTCTTCCAAGAAACTATTGTTGAATTAAGGAAAAAATTTCAAGCATATGAATATCCATTCTTTCCGGGGTTTTTTTGTTTTTTTTTTTGGGGGGGGGGCGAAATGCTAGGGATTAAATCCAGGTGTTGCTACCTCCAAACTAGGCTCCCAGCCCTTTCTTTTATTTTTATTTTGAAATGGTCTCACTAAGTTGCTAAGGATCTTGCCAAGTGGCTGAGGTTGGCCTCAAACCTGTGATTCTCCTCCTGTTCAACCTCCTAAGCACTAAGTACTGGGATTCTATCCTTTCATTTGATGAACATTTCGGAGCCTCCCCCACTCCCTAAAGCCAGGCATTGTGCTAGATATCTCAGGCCAAAGATGAAGGCATTATCCATGCCCTGAAATAGTAAATAAGACCTGTAACTCCAGAACTTGGGAGGCTGAGATAGGAGTGCAGGTTCAAAGCCAATCTCTGCAATTTAGCAAGACTGTTTTAAAAATTAAAAGGAGGCAGGGGGCTTAGGGTGTTGTTCAGAGGTAGAATGCCCCTAGGCTTACAAAAAAGAAATCCAATAATGACTAAAGAGCAGGTGTGAACCATGTGCAATGGTCTGCCCTGGGGTGTTGGAAAAGGCCTCATAGCCAAGGAAGAAACTGATTTGATGGTTGAGTGGAAGTTCATCAGATGAGAAACAGGAGAATGGCATTTCAAAAGGAAGTGCTGAGCAGTGCATTGTAAAGGGACCAAAGAAGTAGAGAATATGACAGTGGCTTAGGAGAAAAACTGGTGTCAGGGTCCAGATTGTATGCTGTGCTCTAGCTTGGCAAGAATTTTCTTGGAAAAGGAACAAATGCACGGTGGTGGCATCATTCAAGGGCATTCCTGAATTGAAGGTCAACAAATCTAAAGATAGTAATTCAGAACAAGAGGAAAAATAAAACAACAACCTTGAATGATTTGTGTTGTGCCCCAGGACAGGAGGCAAGGGAGTTATTATCTCTAAAACAGTTTACGTGCATCATCGGTGTGCAACCTGCATTCACCAGAGAACCTGTGCTGAGAAGATTCTGCACATGGACCTGTACTGTGCTGCTGCTCTCTTGAATGCTTTAGTGACATTTAGACAAAGGGCCACCGCATTTTCACATTTCACCTGAGCCTGAAAATTATATAGCCAGTCCTATGACTAGGAAAGAAGATTTGTAATAGTTCATGAAGTATTACTGCATTTAAAATGGAAAAGGGGAGAGATGGTGAGTGCTGTTGAACAGGTAAGCCTGTGGCGTGTATTAAAAGGCCTGGAAGTCTTCCTAAGAAGCAACTGAAACAGTTTGGCAATTTGGTCTTGTTACCTGAAGGATTGTCACTGAAGACTTGGGGCAAGAAAGTAGCATGGAGACATGTGGCTGGAAATAAGTTCCTTCTCATTGCTAGAATTCCATCTATTGTGTGTTACTTTTTGTTGTTGTTTTGTTTTGTTTTGGTACTGGGGATCGAACCCAGGGGCATTTTACATCTGAGCTACACCCCCAGCCCTTTTTGTTTTTTATTTTGAAACAGAATCTTGCTAAGTTCCTGAGGCTCTCGGGGGAAATTGCTGAGGCTGACCTTAAACCTTCAGACTTCCTGTCTTAGCCTCCCAAATACTGGGATTACATGAGTGCACCATCATGCCCTGCTGTGTGTAAAGTGTTGATCCAGGCTAAGGTGCAAAGGTCTCTTAGAAGAATAACTGCCAGGATTAATTTACATTTTAGGGTAAATTAAGATAACAAGATCTCAGAGCAGCTCTTTTGAGAATTGGATATAGGAAAGAGAATGGAAAAGCAGGAGGCTAGAGGTTCCATGTGCAGGTAGGGAGGCCACAGAGAAGCCAGGCTTTTAGGGGAAAACTTAGTCCTTTCTTCATTTTGTACTAGCCCAGGCTGACCCAAGCATAAAGTTTTCCCAAAGATTGCATTTTGGCATAACTACCCCCTGCAGCCCTTTTTCCTTTTTATTGCAATGATTCTCAAAGTGTTGTCCCCCCAAAAGCAGCATCTACATCACCTGGAACTTGTTAGAAATTCTTCTCTGCTCTGCTCCAGTAGTACTGAATCAGTACAAAAGCAACTTGCCGGGACCCAGCAATTTGTTGTTACAAGCCCTCTGGGTGATCCTTGGGCAGCCAAGAACTATTGTCTCATTGTAAATTATGCCCTTGGAACTCAGATATTGCATGAAAAAAGGTGGAAATGTTGATTTGGTAGTAGAATGAATAACCTCAAGTCACTTTAATGTCAAGAAAAAGTTTGGTCTTGCTGTAACATACATGACTACAAAGTCTTCAAAGTGATCATGCCATAGTTCCAAAATGACTTTAAAAGGGCACATATTAGTTGTGAATCATAGCTCCAGCTCCTGTAGTTAACTGTGGTATTTAGCAAAGCAAAGATTTCTTTTTTTTTTTTTTTCCTATACAAGCATGGATATTATATGGGGAAAATGTTTTATTTGTATAACCATCTTCCAAAGGATCATCTCTGTTGACAGTCCTGGAATTTTTTCATGTTGTCGAAGCTTACTTTGCACCAGGAATATTGCAGCTCTGATAATACATGTCTAAAAGTCACATTTGCTTACATAGTCTATAATATCTCTGAAATGCAGTCTCAGTTGCCGCTGAAACTTGCATTTCTTAGATTCTTTCCATTGTCCTCCATGAGTAATCCAATATACATGGAGGGATAAAAGAGTCAACACTTTCATGATAATCCAAATGTTTCTAGTGGAATTTTAAACAGTTTGACAATTTGGTCTTGTCAAAAAGTGATATAAAATAAATGCGTCTTAGCAAACAATCATCCATTAAATATTATAATTCTGTCTCATATTCTCACAGCAGATTGTTTTCTAAGTCTCTCAGCAAAATTCTTTCAAATTAGAGCTCAATGATCCTCTTTATATTTTATCCAAGGCTTGAAATACATGAACCTGTCTCTACTTACTTGAACAATGGCCTCTCTTATGGTGTCTTTTTCTTTAAATCAAAACATTATATTCAGCATTTTAGGAATTCCCTATCCCAAATACAGGCAATTAAATTGTCTATAAGTTACTCAGAGCCTTAGAAAATGAAATGAAATGGGAATTTGTGCTTTGAAATGAGTTCAAAATATGTGCCCCACTTGTCAATGCTAGTCTCAGTCAGACAGTCCTCATTATCTTCTGGTTCTGCTGCTAACAGATGAAATAATCGGACACAGATTTCTCCAGCGAAGACATTGCCATCCAAGGAGAAGTCAGGCCTCTCTCAGCAACTGGGAATTAAATTCTTGACCTTGAAGAAAGATGGGACAGCGAACAGGCTAAAGCTTTCTGGTGTCACCATAAGGCAGATGAAATTTGAAATCATCTGCCAGGATAAACAAGGGGAGACATGGGCATTTGCATTGTTTTTTTACTAACATCCAAGACTCACAGAGAGCTGGTGGCAGGAACTCTCCAGTAAGAGAATACTGAGCTTGGAACTGAGCCTGGGGAAACCTGGAGAGACAAGCCGAGGACAGGGTTCAGATGAGGAGCCCCCTCACTGGCCTGGCCTGCCTTTGGTAGCATGACCGTGGGTTGAGACCAGACCAAAAGTGCACCTTTTCTTTTCAATTAATGCCCATCCTAACCTCTTTCCTGCTGGTCATGATGATCCAGGGCCCCAACCTTCTCTGTGGTTCTGTGATTCTGTTCTCCCTGTCTCAGAAACCTCAATGCATTGTGAACTACTTTATAGGAAAGGATGAAAGAATGATGCCTCTCTCACCTCTGTACTACACCCCCAGCCCCCCTTTTTTGTATTTTTTTTTTTAATTTTGAAACAGGGTCTCACTAGGTTTTTGAGGATCTTGCTTAGTTGCTGAAGCTGGCCTTGAACCTGCATTCTCCTGTTTCAGCCTCTCAAGTACTGGGATCATAGGTGTGTGCCACCACAACTGATTTCAAGAGCTTATTTCTTAAAACAGAGTGGCTAGGGTTATAAACTCTCTTTTCTCTCTCAATCATACCACCTCCCTTCACCTATTAGGCTGGAAGATAAGGAGTGTTAAGGGATACTCTTTCTCGTCCATCAGATTCTTTTTTTTTCTTTCAATACTGGAGATTGAATTCAGGGGCATTTTATCTCTGAGTTATACCCCCAGCCCTATTTTTTTATTCTTTATTTTGAGACAGGGTCTCAGTAAGTTGTGGAGTGCCTCACTAGGTAGCTGAGGCTGGCTGCGAAGCTGAATCCTCCGGTCTCAGCCTCCCAAATGCTGGGATTACAAGCATGCGCCACCAGATTCTTGACTATTGCCTAGAGACCATACTATTCTGTCTGAACTTCATCTCATAGTCAAAGACTATGATCGAAATCGAAACAAAGGGAAATTGCTTACTGAATATGCCCAGATGTTCCAGGGAAACTAAAATTACATCTATGACAAGTTCACTCCCTGAAACTTTTACCTGTTCCTCATTCTGAAGAACCTCTGCTAATTTTGCTGTCATCACCTAGTGGACTAAGTGAAAAGTCAGATTGGCTGGCGTGGTAGCACACACCTGTAATCTCAGTATTTGGGAGACTGAGACAGGAGGATCCCAGGTTCTAGGCCGGCCTCAGCAACTTAGTGAGATTGTTTCAAAATAAAAAGGGCTGGGTGGGGTTGTGACTGAGGTAGAATGACCCCGGGGTTCAATCTCTAGTACTAAAAAAGAAGTTTGGAAACACTTAGTGCTTAGATGTCGAGGGCGTAGGAATTTTCAAGAAACAAATGGCGGTGGGGGGCAGGGACTGTGAACGAGGTGAGTGCTCAGCCTGGGGCACAAAAGGAAGCAGGAGATGGAGACCCTGCAGACTTCCTGTGGGCGGGGCCACGCGGAAGGATCTGGGGGTGAGGGTGGAGAATAGTGAAGGGAGGAGGAGGAAGCACAAACATCGAAGCACAGAAGCTCTGGCGCTGGCTCAGGCTCCCTCCTTACTAATGGCTGGTGGAGGAGCGGGCGGAGGAGAGGCTGTCCTGTTTCTCCCCTTGGCGAGACATGCCTTCAACCTTCCAGTCTGGAGAAAGGCTCCCGTCTGTTTCCTTTTCTTCTCAGCTTCCAGTGAGGATGTTTCCATCCTAAAACTCCCTAATGTGTGGGATTGTTTCAGAGACAGAGCCAGGTTGTGTCAGACAGATAGGGCTTAGGAGGCTCCGTGGTGCCTCTGTCTCGTACAGAACAGGGTCCAACAAGCAACCGAAATAGCAATTTAAATTAATTCATATCTCCATTCAGCCTCTCCAAAGTAGGGACTGTGGTAGAGGAAGTACATTTAAATTTTTGCTACATTGTAAAATATCAAAACATTGTATAAATCCACCCTTCCCTATCTTCTCTTCATCCCCCCTTTTTTCTTTTTCTTTTTTTTTTTTGGTGGTGGTACTGGGGGGTTGAACTCAGTGATTCTACCTCTGAGCTACACCCTAGCCCTTTTTATTTTATTTTATTTTTTTGTTTTGAAACAAGGTCTTCTGGGTTACTGAGAGGCTTGTTACATTGCTGAGGCTGTCTTTGAACCTGTGATCCTCCTGTCTCAGCCTCCCAAGTACTAGGATTATATGCATGTGCCACCATGGCTCTACACCACTTTTTATGTCTACCAGTCTCTGTTATCTTCTGAAACCTTCCCCCAAGTTCAATTCAACTCCCAGCCTGATTTCCATCTTCTCAGTGGAAATCTTCAAGCTCTTCCAACTTCTGTGGTCCAGGTGAAGGTGTGAGACCCTGTGGAATGGATGGCAATTTGATTTACTCCCTGTTTTCTCCCACCAGAGTGTGGGCTTCATGAGATTGGGGACTTTCTTCCCTTCTGCCTGGAGCATCACTGGCTCCTCGGTGGGGGGTGAACTAACTCACAGTGCACATCCCTGCTCTGCAAAGGCTCATTGCATTGGCTTTGGCCACACCAACCTATACTGCGAATTCTGCTGCATGTTAAAAGGTACGTAACCAAACACTGAGAAATTTGTGTTGTCTTTCGTCTCTACTGATTTTGTTGTGTGTCCTTTGGTGACACAAATATCTTTGCAAACTCAGTTTCTCCATCCGTTGTTGTGAATAATAATCCGCCCAAGAGGACATTTGAGGCTGTCTTTGAACCTGTGATCCTCCTGTCTCAGCCTCCCAAGTACTAGGGAGGAGGCTTGATATCAGAACTCTGGGCTTTTCTCAGCAACAACAAAGGCCTTGTCATTGTTGTCTCATCTAAGGGTGATGGCTTGAATCTTCAAAATTAATATTCAAGTCAGGCGTGGTGGCTCATGCTTGTAATCCCAGTACTTGGGAGGCTGTGACAGGAGGATCCCGGTTTGCGGCCAGCCTCAGTGACTTCATGAGGTCCTCCACAACTTAATGAGACCCTGTTTCAAAATAAAGAATAAAAAAATAGGAAAATAGGACTGGGGGTGTAGCTTGGAGGTAGAATGCCCCTGGGTTTCATCCCCAGTACCACACACACACACACACACACAAAAACCCAAACAAACAAAAAACAAAACAACAACAACAACAACAACAAAAAACCCTAATATTCAGCTGGGCATGGCACATGCCTGTAATCCCAGTCCTTGGGAGACTGAGTCAGGAGGATCATAGGTTTTTCATGTTCAATCTCAGAAACTTAGCGAGTCCCTCAGCAACTTAGCAAGACCCTGTTTCAAATTTAAAAAAAAAATAAATAAAATAGGGCTGAGGCAATAGTTCAGAGACAGAACACCCATGGTTTCAATCTCCAGTACCACAAAGGAAAAAAAAAGTTATTTCTAAAAGGAAAACAATATTTTTTTCCAGATGATTATATCAGTACTGGTGGGCTTCTCTCCTATATATAGTGTGTGAATCAAAGAATGAGCTAACTTATGAAGTATTTTATCACCTGAGCTTAATAAGGCTTAGGAAAATGTACTAAGAAGGTACATGGCCAAGTTGAACTCAGAGGCAGGCATACATCTGGTACCTGTTCCAAGGAAAGCATCTCTTGGAGTGGCAGCAAGTGAGGTGTGGACGCAAGTACCCCAAGAGTCACATGCGTGTATGACTGTATCACAATGAACTTCACTGTAATGCATAATTGTTACATACTAATAAAAGTACTTAAAAAATACGTATAAATGTGGACCTTACCAACAGAAAAGCTCAATATTTTCCAAAATAGTCATTTCACCCTGCCTGATAGCTAGCAAACGTCTAAGGAGAGAGTGTCTTCCCTAAAACAACAAACTGTCTTCTCTTAGCTCTCTGCCCTCAGAGAAAATCAGACAACCTCAGAGCTTTGAGTTTCCACAGCCTCAGCATTTGGAGACCTTAAACTGGATAGCAACAGACTTTTCGCCAGCGGAAATGATCTGGTGATAAGTGCTTCATTGCCTCCCTGGAAATGTGTTTTTGGAAACTAAAATCAATGGGAAATCCTTAACTTGGGGAGACTCTGAGGTTTCGCAGCTTAGATAGCAGAGCCGGTAATATGCTAACAAAGATAGCCGAGGAAAACCGTAGGTCAGGAAGCACATTCCTCACAACTGCATTAGAAACTCTCTACCAGTCGTAAGCATAGACTGGCTCTGTCTAAGTTCCACAGGGATTATGAACACCCTTGGGGCTTTTCGCACAAAATGCTCCCAGTATCGCCTATGTTGGGCCATCCTGATCCTTCCATCAGAAAGTAGACTGACCTGGAGCCTTTGATAAAGATGAGAGAGTACAAGCACTTAGTTCACCTCAGAGGGAAGACCTTTAAGAACACTTTTCTACTCTTTTCTGGATAATACCTGTTGTGGTTTGGATGTAGAATGTCCCCTGGAAGAGCAAAAAGATTCAGAAGGGAAATGATCGAATCACAACTGTTCTCATCTTAATGGATTTATTGGGTGGTAAGGTAAGCAGGGTGCAGTGTGGCTGGAGCGGCTATATTCTTGGGTGTGGCCTTGGGAATATATATATCTTCTCCCTCGTTTTGTCCCTTCTTGCTCTTTCTCTGCTTCCTGTCACCATGCCCTGAGTTCAGCAGATATGACCCAGCTTAACATGGACTGAAAACTCCAGAACTGGAAGCCCCCAAATAAATCTTCCTTCCTCTAAGTTGCGGTTGTCAGGTATTTGGGGTCACCACAGTGAGAATGCTGACTGAAACGACCTCCTGATGTTTTATACTTTTATTGGTACATTGTAATCATACATCATAGTGAGATTCAAACTTAAATGCACACATCACTAGGTGAGTTTCCCTCCGCACCCCACCCTGCTCCCCCTTGTCCCTCTCCACACATGTTAGTGAGTTTGCAGTGATACTTTCATATAGGGACATAGCATTATTTGAACTCTTTCCTTCCTCAATCCTCTTTTTTTCCCCTTCCCTCCTCTCCCAATCTCTTCCCACGATTCCAATAATCTCTACTCATTTATCTGAAGTTGGATAGTACCTCTTTTAAATCCTTTTTCAACTGTCTCCCATCTCCCTGGCCATCTTAAAGATTCAGCAGGAGAAAAATAGCATCTTACTATAAAAGAGTTGATGATTTCTGTCCTCTATCCCCACTGGTTAAATTGTTAAATGGTTAAATTGTTCCTTAGTGTGGTAGGTTTATGCCAGGGAATATACATTAACTCAGGCTGATGAATTAGAAGCTTCTCTTTAGTAAGATGACAGAGAGCAAGCCTATTTGAAACTTAACTCTGCTGCCAAAGTAATACTGGCAGTCCCTATGAGGTAAGATAGAAGAAATAAAAGAAATAGGTAGAAAGGAGACATAAGGGGAAAACAAGGAAAATGTAATTTTAATATGGAAGTCTTTAGCAAAATTCCCCAATACCCTTATTCCTCAGCCAGGCCTGTTAATTCCCAAAGTGTCTAAGGAATTTACAAGTCTTTACTTTTGCCCTGAGCACTGTTGCCCATCTTTAGGGATAGTCCAATATGTTTATTGAACAACAGAGGTCACACAGAAGGGTCATCTTTTTGCACACCATTAGCCATCACACCTGTGAATAGTCTAAACTAAAGAGCAATTTCCCCAGGCACTGTTGACTGTCCTTGAAAAGTCTGAACAACATAAAGCCCCTATCAGGACCTGGAAGACTACCAAAATACCATAAATCATCTTATGTCTACCATACTGATGTCACCTGCACACACCTCCTGCTACCCACCCCTCATGAGGGACCTCTATAAGAGTTCTACTTGGCATGATGGCACACACCTGGAATCTCAGTATGTGGGAGGCTGGGACAGGAGAACTGTAGGTTCAAGGGCAGCCTCATCAACTTAGTGTGACTCTCAGCAACCTAGCAAGACTTTGTTTCAAAGCAAAAAATGAAAAAGGCTAGAGGTGTATCTCAGAGGTAGGAAGTTCTTAGGTTCAATTCCCAATAACTAACCCATACACACACACACACACACACACACACACACACACACACACACACACACACCCTCTCTCAATTTTAGAATGGCCTACATTCTGCCTTGAATGTGTATTTCTTGCTTTCATGGATAAATCTCTATGTCTCTGATTGGCATGTGCTGAAGTTCTTTTCCATCACATAAGCCAAGGACCCCACTGGTCTTGAGTTGCGTTTCCCTCTCTTCCCTTCTCCTGGGACAGGACACATGGAGAGAACATGGCGGTGGAGAGCTGGAGCCATGGGATCAGATGCCTGTTTTCAGTTGCTGACTCCACTGCTTGCTAGTTGTCCCTCTTCTGGGCAGGTTAATTAACCTCTGCATATTATCGTGGTTGACTCCAGTGTAAAACAAAATAACAACAGCCAACAGTTTAGAGTGTTTACCTGGAGTCAAGCCTTACTCCACTGTCGGCTTTCCTTCACTAACTCCAAGCGTTCCACCACCCTGTAAGGTGGGTGCTTTTGTTACATGACTCCTTAGTCTTCTCTCTACTGTCTTGAGAATAAAAAACACTCTCTAAACATGGAGGATAATGATGCACTTGATGGATATTTTTTCAATTAACCCTAGCAGAAATCTTATGAGGAAGGCGTTCTTATTTTACCTGTTTACACTTAAGGAAACGGAGGCTCAGAGAAGCTAAGTAGCTTATCTGAAAGCCTTAAGCAGGTCAGCTTCTAAATGCCATGTTCTTAAATATAAAACCTCATAGCCATTTCCCCTATTTGTCGAGAAGGGATAAAACCAACTCAAATCAGATGTTTGTGAATGGGAGGCACTTAGAAAGGGCGGCTGAAGAGCTGCCTGCAATCCTTGCATCAAAATAAACAGAACCAATAGACACCATCAGAATCTCTGGCTTTAATTTCGCTGTTGCTGTCCCTCGCCCCTCCCCCCCCAAGATTTTATGATGAAGTTTCCATGAGAAAAGGGATCTTGCGGTCATGTAAAATAATAAACAAAAAGAATGTAGGAAAGGTTACTGGTAAGCCATATGAGGAAATCGCTAACAAGATGTTTGTCTCTATGCTGACATGAAATAATTCCCCAAAAGTACTATTTCACAATCTACAAGGTGGCAGCAAAGTGCCCCTAGAGGGCGCCAAAGTGACCATTGCGCCTTCTTTTTTCTTTAAAAAAAAAAAAACTCTCTGTAGATCTGGCATGGACTCCCTGCCTCTCTCAGGGTTTCTGGATGGTCCTTAAAAAAGCCCTCAGGGCCTTCCTCTGGTTTGGAGAGTGGGCCAGGGTCACCCAGAAAGCTAAATGCAGCCGCTGGGTGATAAAAAGCCCGCGGTAAGCTGTCTTCCAGCTAACCACAGGGCGGCAGAGAGTGTCTAACGCAGCCACAAAGTGGTTCCCTGGCACAGAACTTTCCCAGCCCTTGGAACGAGATACCAGGGGATGCTGGTTAGTCTCCATCTTGAAAATCTCTCTCTTTGCAAGAGGGAAACTCTGATATCCATCAGTCTGAAATCAATTGGGCAGAGCCTTCTCTAGACAGACACCAGAGGATGGATGTGTTGGCTATGTGTCCTTCACCCCAGCAAACCTAGGACCGGAGAGGAGGTGCTCCCCAGTTAATTACAAAATGGGCCCCGCAGAAAATATGCCAGTGGTGGTTGACAAACTGTAGCAAAATATCAGAGCTCTTTGTAATACGACAGATTTATTTTTCCAAAAACGTTAAGAGAAGTGAAATTTTAACACAGAATTAGAAGTTCTTGGGTGATCTCTTGGAGCCCTAGCAAATATGCATGCAACCCCTCGAATGACTTTCAGCGCATCCTGACTCCTAGGAGCAAACGCCTGCATTGAGGCTCCTGTGTGGAGCATGCGTAGAACCACCGGCTTCCTACTAACCAGCAGGCCGACTTTCTCTTCTGAAGAAATCGAGATTGACAGTACTAAGACCTTGAGTTTTTTTTCTTTTTTTCCTTTAAAATATTGCCACTGCTTATTCTTCAGCACTGCCTTTGAGCTAGCAATTGATGTACTTAATGGCTGGTATTGGCTGATGGGACTAAATTACACGAAAGAATGGCTTTCATCATATTGCTCCATTTAGGGATTTCTTTCATTTCAAAGGCAGGGTTAATTACCTTTAGAAAATGTTAAGCAATTATCCGCTAATAATAGCAGGGAAGAAGCTCCTCCTGGGGCAATCGGTTCAAGGTGGGGGCAGGTGGAGAGTTAGGTGAGTGGGGGGAGGATTATAGATTTGAATTAATGCTGAAAAATGAAAACTACATTAAGCTTTTGAAGACTTTTTTTGGTTTTGTTTTGAAGTAAGTTCTCGCTAAGTTGCTGAGGGTCTTGCTACTTTGCTGAGGCTAGTCTCAAAACTGTGATCCTCCTGTCTCAGCTTCCCAAGTACTGGGATTAGAGGTGTGGGCCTTCTTGCTCAGTTTAAAGACTTTACTGAAGAGAGACAAGGCCATGCCTTAGCCCTCGGATTAGCCTCTTTTGGATTGTTTGATGCATATCCCCTGTGACTACAGCCATGTTCTCCTCCTCAAACCACTCCTCTAACCCGGGGTGGACGTGACCTGACTCTGATAATTGCTGAGGTGTAATGAAGGTGTGAGCTCCACACAAAAGATGAAGAATCTAGCTAGGGCTTTTCAGTTGCTTCCAAGAGTTTTCTGTTGTGCTCAGTATTAAAATGCTCCCGGGTTGGCATCTTGCTGTTGGAATCTGAGGACAGAGTGGTGTCTTCTAAAATCCCAGGTTCTTCCCGGGCCACAAAACACACATACTTGTATCCCCCACCAGTATTCCTGACTTCAAGCCACTGAAAAAAACAATTAAGCTTTTTAGTATTCTCTGTTGTTTTCTCAAGCCCTATGGCTGTGGATACAGAAAACTGAACAATCAACACTCTATTCTTCCTCTGATTCCTTCAGTACAAGGCAGAAGGCTGTACTTGGTGCAGTATAGTGTGTTAATGCACAATTCACTTCGCCCTCTGCCTTGGACACACAGTTCTCAGGCATCCCTGGCGTTCCTTTGGACCTGGGAGGAGAGCTGGTCGGTAGCTTCCAGAAGATGCATCAGGGAGGAGCCAGCCTGGTGTTTGATGGGTTCCCAGTGGAGCTGGGATGAATGTTCCTCACACTATAGCTCCGCGTAGGTAGCAAGCCTTCTAGAATCAATGCTGGCCTGAGGCCAACCGCTCAAATAAAATGCTGCAGCCACATGAATACAACTCAACTCCTTTCTCTCCAGAAAAAGCAAGGCCATGATTTCATGGGCTAACCAGAAGAGGATCTTAGAATCCCCAAATCATAGCTCTTTAAAATCTCAGTATTAAGCCAGGTGTGGTGGCGCATGTTTCTAATCCCAGTATTTGGGAGGCTGAGACAGGAGGATTGCAGGTTTGTGGCAAGCCTCAGCTACTTAGTGAGGCTCTCCGCAATTTGGTGAGACCCTGTTTCAAAATAAAGAATAAAAATAGGGCTGGGGTGTAGCTCAGAGGTAGAATGCCCCCAGGTTCCATCCCCAGTACTGCAAAAAAAAAGAAAGAAAAAAATCTCAGTATTAATCTTGGTTGTGCTTAGGCCTAAACAAGACAGAGTTCACAGGTAATTGACCTTTAAATCAAACCTCAGAATTTTGAGGAAACTGTAAGGGAGATAACTATTTGCTGTTATGACTCTGAGATTTCTGGATTCCCATTTCTGATCAACAGCAGTCACCACCATAGTGTGTTATCTCTTTTGAATGGCCCGGTTAGGCCTGCTTTAAACATCGGAAATAAAAGAAAATAAGAATATAGCAGGCAAAAGTTCTTCCTTTCAACACAGAGGGAAATATAATTATATAGTAAGATATTCATGCATATAAATATATAAGTAAGGGAAATGCATTTGTGTGTGGGGGGTATGCTGGACATTGGACACAGAGAAGCATTCTACCTCTGAGCAACACCCCCTACAGCCCTATCATATGTTTTATTTTAAACAGTGTCTCACTAAGTAGCTGAGGATGGCCTCAAACTTGTGATTCTCCTTTCTCAGCCTCCCAAATACTGGAATTACAGGCATGTACCATTGTGCTCGGCAGAAAATATATTCTTTAAAGAGAGAGAGAGTTAAGTTCACCTTACAAAAACCATACAATCCATGCAAATATGTTTTTCTTTTTTTGTGAAGTTTCAAGAATACTGTCACATAACTAGACAAAACTCAGTTTCTAACCTTTGTATTAAAAAACATGTGTGTGTGTGTGTGTGTACATATTTCTAGCTTTTTCACAACCTTGTGCCAACCTGTTCAGGTTTATCCCCAGGTATAAAATGTCACTGATATGTTAAATATTATAGCTGTAAAGAACAGTTAGGAACTTGTAGTCTCACTCTTTCATTTTTTAAGTGAGGAAACAGGGTCTTAGAGAAGTGAGGAACTTTCCTAAGGTGACACAGCTAGTTAATGGCAAAACTGGGATGAAAGCCCAGACTTCCTGACTCCTAGCCCAACAAAGCCGGGTTCCAAATGTTACATATGACGTGACTACTTCCTCAAGAGGCGACCTACCACTGCAGGACTCCAGGTAGAGAGCCCTGAATGCAGCCCCATGGAAAAGGGACAGGGCAAGAAAAGAAAGAAAAGAGATTTTGGATCTTTGAGGTTATCCTTCTTTGCTTCCTCTACTTATTGACTCTCTGGAACAAGGCCCCATTTTTTCTGACCTAAAAAATGACCTTAACACTTCAGATATTGACCTTGGAATTTTCTTATATCTATAGGAGATGCCATGAAAGTTATTAGAATTAAATTTTTTTTTTTTTTTTTTTTTTTGGTACTAGAGATTGAACTCAGGGGCATTCTGCCTCTGAGCTAGATTTTCAGCCCTTTTTATTTTTAATTTTGGAACAGAGTCTCACTAAGTTGCTGAGGGTCTCACTTAGTTGCTGAGGCTGGCCTTGGACCTGCAATCCTCCTGTCTCAGCTGCCCAAGTACTGGTGTGTGCCACCGTACCCAACTCTGGTTGGTTTTTGAAGGAAAATGAACAAAATATCAACACAAGAGAACAACACTATTCCTTTTTTATGGTGTCGAAGGATGACTTTGAGGGTGTCTTCACCCTCAAATCTTCATGGCTCCATCTACTCTTGTGTAGGTGGAGTGAGGTGCTTCTAGATCTCCTCTTCTGTTTTAATGGCTCTGGCATGAGAGAATGATAGATTGAACACAGAAAACCAAAACCTTGAGGGGATGAAGATAGCATGACTGCCCAGTATGATGGCATCTTCAGGCTGCACAATTCTGAAAGCAGGTATCAATCTAGATTTTGTAACTGAAACACTTCACTCATAATTTTTGTGTCCAGTGTAAAAAAAAGTATTCTGTTAAATTGCAGTCACAAGAAAGAATCCCAAGGTGCCAGGTGGTAGTGTTAGAGTAGGTAGGCTAGACAGAGATGAGCAAAGGGGAGAGGAAAGGAAACTCAGGCTCCCAACTGGCTATTACCCCACCCAAGGCCTCCAGCGACCTCCTTCTTAAGGTCAGTCAGCTCCCTGTTAATCCAGGGAAAATGGATACAATCAGACCCCAGAGCCTGGAGCACTTGCAGCCCACTAGCCCTGTAATAACCTTTGAATCATTAGAATATCACCTACATTGTAGTCCCTCCTGCCTTGGGGTCCTCTTAGGTAGTGATGGGAACACTTGCCACATAATAGAAGTGGCACAGGTATACTAAACCTTGGCAGAAAATGGTTGCAACCTCCCCAGATAAATAATTCAATAGGAAAGAGGATCCCAGACAGGCCATAAAACCCCCAAATGCAGAAAGGTGTCCCGTCTCTCAGGACTGCCTGCTTCTCCCCTCTGGATTGTACCTTCCCTTTTCTTGGACAGGTCCTCCCTCCCACGTCCTCAGAAGTACACTTTCTTTTCCTCTCATTAAATAAACCAGTTGCACTTTCACACTCTACCTGTGTCTAAGGACTGAAATCTTTTCTGAGGGAAGACAAGAACTGAGGAAGTTCAGCCCAGTGGCAGTGGCAGAAGGCAGGGAGACCAAGGAGGGTGGGCAGAGGAAGCCCAGGATACCATCAGTCTCTATCCAGCTCCACCTGCTACTCCTTCCTCCTGGCTGAGGCAAAGCAAGAGTCTTCATCAATGATGTACGTAATACTGGACCATGACTTAGCTTGCAGAGGGCCTCAGTGTCTCTCAGAAGCTCCCCGGGACATTCAGCACCCTCACATACCATGATGTTCACCAGCATTCTTCTGATGGCCTCTTATTTCCCAACCTTCTGAGGAACAAGGGGGTAGCAGCGCTGGGCAGCTGGCAGACAACTACCTTCTTGATCGATGGAGATAGAGAGTGTGCCTTTGCTGACTTCATTTTATTTATATATTTATTTATTGCTCTGCAGACGCCGCATTTGGTAAGTTAGAGCTTGAACACCAAGGGTGGACTAGGATCCGGGGAAACTGACAAGTAAAGCTCACCAGAGGTTCTCTGGGACCTTCAGCTGCACTTGAATTCAGACCCGTCCTGGCCCAGGAGAAGTAAGCCCTTCACACCAACTAACTTGCCCAATGACATACTGTTACCAAAGCCACTGTACTGCCTTGGTTTTTGTTTTTGTCTTTGTTTTTTTGTGCTGGAGATTGAACCTAGGAGCATCCAATCTCTGAGCTATATCCCAGCCCTTTTTTGTTTTGAAACAGGGTCTTTCTAGGTTGCTGAGAGTCTGACTATGTTGCTAAGGTTGGCTGTGAATGAGTGATCTTCCTGTCCCAGCCCAACAAAGGACTGGTATTACTGGTGAGCACCACCACACCCAGTCACACTTCTTTTTTGAAAGAAGTCTGATTGAAAATTTAATTTAGCTGGGCCTGGTGGTATAGCTGGGTGTGGTGGTGCACATCTGTGATACCAGTACATAAAAGGCTGAGACAGGATTGTAGGTTCCAGGACAGCCTATCAATTTTGTGAGACCCGCCTTCAAAATAAAAAATAAAATAAAATAAAATAATTTATGAAAGTCCCAGGGAACCTCTGGTGAGCTTTACTTGTCAGTTTCCCTGGACCCTAGTCCACCCTTGGTGATCAAGCTCTAATCTACCAAATGCTGCATCTGCAGAGCAATAAATAAACACATAAATAAAATGAAGTCAGCAAAGGCATGCTCTCTATCTCCTTCAATCAAGAAGGTAGTTGTCTGCCAGCTGCCCAGGGCTGGGGGTGTAACTCAGAAGTAGAACACCCCTGGGTCCAATCTCCGGTACAAAAAAAAAAAAAATTAACTTGTCCTAAAAGAGTTTGTCTTTTTTTTCTACTTTTGAAATCTCAACTCTCCAGAACAAGGCCCTTCTGGTCCCTTCTGGAATTTGTGATGGAGCATCCTTCAAATGTTAGTGGTACTTCTCTTGCTATTTTAAAGGAGGCCTGTAGCATGGCTGTGTGCATCATGGGTCAGGATTTGTGATTTTTTGGAGATTACCCCTGCATGTGAGGTCAGCTCTCCTGGTAGCTGGGATGAGATGACCAACTTGTTTTGCCAAGGCTTCCCAATTGTCTCAAATGCCAACTAACTTTAGTCGAAATGGACTTAGTCCAAATTTGAACTGAGAGCTGAGAAGAGCAAGGCTCCATATCCCATTACAAGAGCTATCAAGATTCTCCATAATACTGTATATTAAATCCTTATAATAAGCTGCTTTGTGAGTCTTGGTGCTGGTTCAGTATTTTCATTGCAGTGATTACCCGATGGTCTGCTGGCCAGCTGACGCTGGAGTACTCTTTCCCTTGATACGTTTCCATAACATCTCTCATCGGCCCAGTGAAGCTTGTTGTTAAGGGCAGAGCTAATCTATTGCAGCCTGCCTGGCTGCTTCATGCCAAGACACTCTGTGTGTTTCTTTCAGCTATTTTCATGAGGACAGTTCACTTCTTTGGGAGAGTTTGAGCTCCATCAAGTTAGGGAACAACGCAGTTACAAAGAACTGCTCTTGAAGGCAGCCTCCCCAGCCCATGTCGAAAGCGAGGGCCCCATTGCCTACACGGACACCAAATCGGAGTTACCATTTTAGATTTTAATATGTGTGCGGGTGTGAATATTTAAGTATATGCATTGTTCCAAGAGGAAGTTGCCTAGAACTTTTTTTAAAAAAAGAACTGGGATTAAGATATCCTTGAATGACATTGTTTCCACATCTACTGGCCACCACTCCTGCTACTTGCTTATAGCTTATAACCGCACTGGGCACTGGCAACAGAGAGGTGACTAAGGTGGTTCTGGGGTAGCTGGAGAGAGGAAGAAATAAGTTAGATTTCTATGTGGTTTACATAGGGAGCCAAAAACGCAACACTGCCAATCAATATTAAGAGGGCCCAGATGATTCGGCTTTGGAGGCCAGGGTCAGGAAGGCACTCACATCTGTCTGTCAGAGCAGCTGAGCTGGAGTGCTCCATGAAAGATATACAGGAAGGCCATCTTACGTGGCAAGGACAATACGGACCTTGGGTAGACACCTCAGCCTGCCCCCCAGCCCCCTGTCTCCACTACTCTCCAGCTGGCTCGCCCCTGCCCTCGTGTTTTCTCTAACAGCTCATTTGTGATGCTTTGCCATTGTGATCTGTCCCTGGCTCTATTGTGATTCCCTGGCACCAGCTGCATTTGGCATCTTCTCGCTTGGACCCTGTCTCAAGAACAACATTCACTCCCCTGGCTTAGCATTCTCTCCTCCAGGAACTATCTCGGGCTCCACCCCAGGCTGCCCTCCACCTGATCCCTTGCATCTGGGTTTTGGAGAAGGTGCAGGTCCAGTGCCAGCCACACCCTCACTGGCTCTCAGTAAGGCCAAGGGTTTTTTGTTTTGTTTCACTTTGTTTTGCTTCCTTGTGCTTAGTCCCTCCTCAGGCCCCACCCGCCCACTCTTCCTGCCATTTTGAAAGAAAATCCAGTGTCTGAGTCCTCAGTATAACAAACTGACAAATTAAAAAGCAAAAATCTGGGTCAAAAATCCAAACAAAGCTAAACTAAAAACCAAAAAAACTTTCACTTTTTTTAAAAATAGAATTTGTGATTTTCCTTTTCCCTCCGCTTCCAAAGTTAAGGGTTATCAGTGCAGTAAGTACATGAGAAGCACACAACCCAAAAGAGACTGCTGGGGAGGTATCCCGGCCATAATCCCTGCGCCCAGAAGAGGTCTCCAGTATCGGGAGATCGTGTAACTTATGACTTAGGACACTTTAATACCAGTATTATCAATAGAAACATAAAGTTCATCACATATATGACTTTGTTTTCTAATAACTACACTCAAATAATTAAAATAAGTAAAAAGAAAGTGAGACTATTTTAAAGGATATATTTTATTTAACTCAAAACATTCTCATTGCAAAATACTACATAAAATTATAAGCTTTTTTTTTTTTCTTTTTTTTGGTGGTGGTACTGGGAATTTTACCCAGGGTTGTTCTACCTCTGAGCTACACCCCTAGCCCTATTTTATTTTTTATTTTGAAACAGGGTCAATAAGTTTCTGAGGGCCTCAGTTAAGTTGCTGAGGCTAGCCTTGAACCTCTGATCCACCTGTCTCAGCCTCCCAAGGATAAGGATTACAAGTGTGTGCCACCATGACTAGCTTTAATGAGACATTTGACATTATTATACTTTAATGCTAAGCCTTATAAATGTCACATCAGATGCTAAATTTCCAACAAAGTATAATTTCATCTTACAGAAAGGAGTGATGTCAGCACAATGGTGAAATAAGTAGTCCTTGCCCTTGGTTTCTCCACACAGAAAATACAGATTTAATAATATATGGACCAAAATACCTTTATGAGGAGTCTAGAATCCAGTTAAGAAGTTGCAGTACCTTCTATGAACACAAATCCAATAACAGCCACATTGAAACAAGAAAGTAGAGCAATTTCCCTTCAATTGTGTCTGTTCCTTCTTTGTGCAGGCTAAGTTCAGCACAGAGAGAGATCTCCTTGGTCTATCTATGACTTTCTCCATCAGGGGAGGAAGACAGAATGGAACATGACTCAATGTCTCCAGCTACTACCTCTTGTGGTCCTGCCTCAGGAGACTCCTCTCTATCTCAATTTCTATGAATACTGATGGAGTCAGCATAGTTCAACTGTCTAAGAAGCTTCTCCCCACGGCAGGGATGGAGAAGAATGAAATATTTCTCCAGTGTCCCAGTCTTTCAGCACATTATCCACATTATTTTTTTTTTACTCATCTCACCTGGAGCAATGATGGAACCAGTATAGTTTGGGCACCTAGGGACAGAGGAGAGCAAAGAACAAGGCTAGGCTGAGAGGAGTAGAATGTGCCTCCAACATTCTAGCCAGTGAACTGATAGCCAAACACCAAAGGGTACAAGAACTCAGTGGCTCCTGAACAAAGAAAAAAGGAAGCACTAAATATGTGTAATTAGAAACATATGCACATAAGCTCAGTGAAGCTATATCCACAGAAGAGGTCTGAGAGGTTCCCAGAATCTTTTGCCAGGCTGATAAATAAAGGTCTTTCTATGGTTGAAGCCAGTCCATGAAGATAGGGAGAAGGATCTGTTTCTCCACGTGCACAAATATAAACACAAAGCTACAAGAAACATGAAGAATTAGAGAGACATGACCCACTTAAAGAAATAAACAAATCTATAGTAACCAATCCTAAAGAAATGGAGAACTATGAATTACCTGAAATTAAAAATAATTGTCTTAAAGAATCTCAGTGGCTTATAAGAGAACACAGATCTTAAATGAAGTCAAGAAAATGAAACATGAACAAAGTGAGATTTTTAATGAGAACCTATTTGAAAAACATTTCTGGAACTAAGGACTATAATAACTAAAAACTTTTCTAAAGAGGTTCAACAGCATGTTTAATCAAGTAGAAGAAAAGATCAGTGAAATCAAAGATAGGTCACTTGAAAATATTCAGTCAAATGACCAAAAAGAAAAAGGAATTAAAAACGAGTGAAGAACAAATGAACTTATGGGACATTATCAAGTGAATCAATATATACATGGGAATCTTGGAAGAAAAAAGGAGAGAGAAAGAAGAAAGCTTATTTAAAGAAATAATAGCTGAAGGCTCCCCAAATCTGGGGAGGAAAATTGACATCTAGATTCATGAAGCCAAGTAGACACAGATATGATGAATCCAAAGAAGTCTACATCAAGATACACTATAATCATATTGTCAAAAGACAAAGAATATTGAAAGCAGCAAGAGAAAAATGATTTACTATGTGTAATGGAGCCTCATAATATTATCAGTGAGTACCTGAGCAGAAACCTCACAGGCCAGAAGGGTATGAGATAATATATTCAACGTGATGAAAGAAAAAACTTCCAAGCAAGACTACCATACCCAGCAAAACTGTTTTTCAGAAATGAAAGAGAAATAAAGGCTTTTCTAGACAAATAAAATCTGAGGTGTTCATTACCACTGGATCTACTTTACAAGAAATGCTGAAGGAAGTTCTTCAGATTGAAATTAAAGGACACTAAACAGTAACATTAACATATTTGGAAGTATAAAATTTGTGGGCAAAGGTAAATCTATACACAAATATAGTGTACTATACTATAGTGATGGTGTTAGTAACTTTTAATTCTAGTATAAACATTAAAAGACAAAATTAGGTCAGTAGAGACGCCTCAGACCTAAAGGATACCATAAGCCAAATGGACCTATTAGACACATATAGGCTCTTCCACCCAACTACAACTGAATTCACATTTTTCTCAGCGGCTCATGGAACCTTCTCCAAAATAGACCACATCCTCGGCCACAAAGCGAGCACCGGCAAATTCAAAAAATGTAGCATAATTCCCTGCAT